>OMLP01039832.1:0-33290 GCA_900302685.1 Spondyliosoma cantharus | reverse complement strand
TTTAAATGCTAATGAGCTCCGTCTGTCGACACCTACTTGGAGAGCCTTGTCCAATAGCCTTGCGTGCTACACGTCCCTCAGGGAGACGATGCCTCTTACGCTAGCCGGTAGTATGCGCTAATGTTTACGGTGGATGTACGCCGTGCTATCGCAGCTAGCGAAAGCTGTGTTCGTCTCCAAACTTGGACACTGTTCGCAACGTCTCTGTCTCCAGTCTGCACATGTTTCCAGACTTTTTACTGTGACAACCAAGCTCCATCGTAATATTATTAACATTAAACTCGCTTCAAACGCCATTGCAAAGCGGACCGAAGCAGAGCTAGTTAGCCACTAGTTAGCTAGCTAGTTAGACACTTGCCTGTGGCTCGGGTGCAGTTGCTGGGTCCAGTATGGTTGGTACTGATCCTTTTACGAGGGTCAGTGTCGAGGCAAAGCCAGCTTTGTACTGACCCTCGTTACTGAAGCAGTCCGATGTGAAGTGGTTAGCACACACACACAAACTTACAGGAACCGTAGCCGGCACGTTGTCGTTAAAAATTAAACGCAACCACTGTCCCTTCTGTAGCTGGGACAGAATACATACTGATGTTGATTTTTACAACCAACAACAGAGCAATTTGCGTGTCTAACTCTGAGCGATGACATTGCTCCTATCTCACCGCTGGACACACCAAACTTCACCTCGGGGATGAACGCCCCCCTCTCGGATGTCTCCTATCACCGTGCAGAGGAGGTCGGCCTTTGAAAATGACTAATTTGGTTACGTAACGACAGGAGCTGAATCTGAACAGCCTGTAGGAGCGCCGTTTTACCAGTGGTTGGGCTGCAGAGACCATGCAGGAATCACTTGTTTTCCTCATCCTGGGAGTTGGCAGGCTCAGGGAGGATCAGTTTAAACATGTAGAGACCAGAGAAAATGTGTTTTTCATAATATGGGACCTTTTAAGATCTAAATTGGCATTTTAGATATTTATCATGAATACTAGCTATCAATGAAGATGATGTCATTAACTTCTCCTGACCTTTTAAGAATAATTTAATCCTACAAAGTAGCGTTTCACTGCCTTCTCTCTTCAGTTTCATTCAAGTGTGGTTGCATGGTCGGAGTAGTATTATGTTGCACCTGTAATTACAACATTTTGTGTTGCTGTTAAATTAGTCTTTCAAACTTGATCCGACAAAGGACATAAATGATTTGATACAAAAATGCTTGATTTAATCAACTTCATTATTAGCATCATAATAGCAATCTTTCAGTGTCCTGAAGACCAGCTTCATTTGTTTTCAAAACTAATTTGACAATAGCCTGTCAAAATGTATGAGGCCTGTTTGGTAGAGTAGCTAATCATAATTGAAATGTTTCGTATACGTTACACATCTATATTATTTTTTTCATCCTGTTTATATGTCGTAGTTCACGAAGTTTCACAAAACTTTTTCTGCTTACTTGAGGGGGTTTTTGCTTTTTTGATAAAGAGTTGATGTGCTAAATCGGAGCTGGAAAATTGTTTTTCTCTGAAAGGAGAAGAAGAACAAAGCTGTTTCTACTGATGGCATCTTACTGAATAAATTCCTGAAGAAAGGCTGGTTCCTCTTCCTCTTCTTTTTTTGTTTTTTTTGGTGGCTGGCAATGACCTGGTGTTTGTAGTTTGCTGCCTCTACTTTTCTACAAAAAAGTATTCTTTATACAAATAGTCTGCACCTGGTGGCAGTAGTTAAAAATATAAGTAATATTTATGTAGCCTTATGAATCAGCTGTTTAACTGCTGATAACAAGAATGGGCTGTAGAGGCTTGAAAAGAACACAAAGCACGTTTGACAAAAGATCTTTGTCAATCAGGTAGCAAACGTAGAGTAACTACCAATTTTTTCCAGGCATTGTGATGTAAGTTCTCACCAGTTTTGCTTGATGTATCCTTGTGTGGTGACTCCTGAAGCCATCAGTGAGAGGAGGGAGCTGTATCAGCGCAGTATGAGTAGACATTCACAGTCACCGTTTATGGATGAGTCCCTAGACAAATGCCTTCGCAGTGTCCTGGCTTTAATGGCTGCACAAGCCTGATTTATTTTATGAGTTAACCCTGACCCTACTCTGTCTCACAGCATCACCTTCACCACTGCATACACATACACACATATTATAACACACACACGATTATAACTCATGTATCTGTCAGAGCCTGATAAATGGACAGAAACAAAGCACAATAGGGACCAATAACAAGACAATATAGATGATATGTCGCCTTATTTCTTAGATGTGTGTGTGTGTGTGTGTGTGTGTGTGTGTGGAGCTAGCTGTCTCTTTACCTACTACAGTAACAACCTTATTGTTGATATGAGTAGCACTTAACGTAGAGCCCATTTGCCTGTAACCTTCCCTCTCTTTACTTCCCAACAGCTCTCCGTCTCTTGCTCTCTTCCGTCACAGTGAGTATTCGCCTTTGTGCAAGTGTGTGTGTGTGTGTCAGTGTGTGTGTGCACGCATGTGTTTTAGCGCACTTAGCATAGAGCCCCCTGGTTTCCATTCATTTCCATATAATTAGATTGTGTGTGAAAGGCTACTTCCAGTGCATTGATTAAGTGTCAGAGGAGAGGAGAGGAGAGGAGAGGAGACAAGCATCTCTGGGCGGAGGAGTAACATGAGGGGGCACAGCACTACAACGACCTGGCACACACGCGCACACGCGGTTACACATAGCCCCTCCTCTCCTGTCGCCGTTATAGAGAGTGATGTCTTGGCTCGTAAAAAAACGGCACCAACAAAAGGATATGAAAGTCTGTTTGTAATAATGACCCATATTGTGTACAGTATGACATTGCCCTTGTTTGCTCTCTCTCTCTTTTTGTTTTGTGTGACAGAATAGGAGCAGACAGTCTTAGCCTTGTGTTTTCTCCGACTATCCCCCGTTGTCTCTGCCTAAATTTATGTTTTGCTGTGGCTGAGTCTGACTCTGGTGTTATACGACCGTCCGCTAGCCTGCCCTATATAAGGACAAAACTACCGGATTGGCCTGAGCTGAGCTCTGCTGGGCTAATTGAATGCGATCTTCCACAACTGTACCTTAAGCCAAGCTGCATTCCAGAGGACTAGTGACAAAATACAAACATATTTTTTTTGTATACTGGTATTGTCACCTTGCATTTTGGTTGCAACTCTTGCACCTTAATACTTTAAGGTTACTGCACTAATGCTGTCTTCAAAAATCACTATTGAGTAATATGATTAATGATTTCACTGGCTTTTAGTGAGATTTCGGTGGACAAGAGGTTGAAGACTCCTCTACCGCAGACTTGTACTTTTGGACTTTGAGCAAATGTACTGGTGCAGTACAGGGAAAAGGCCTTACTAAGACATACTTCTGTGGTATTTGTTCACTAAACAAAGGGAGTCTCATTCTTATATTGCTGAACATACCTGAAAAACTGTTGTAATTAGTTGCAGGTGCCTGCTACTGCAAACAATTCTTTATCATTTTGAAACTATGTATTCAGCTTTCAACACAGAACTGGCAGCACATTGATCTGAAGGTATTGCTCGAGGAATGGGTCAAAGGGGCAACAAAATCATTAGGACTTTTCCCAAATGGACTAAATATGGATCATAGCGTTGGTTCAGCACAAGCTGTGTTTGCATCCGCTGATTTGAATCAATTGCCCCATTCATGCTTCATCATCATTGGCTCTTTCACCGGCTGTTTGGTTACTGGCTGACTTGTTACGTGGAATCATATCGAGGTTGGTGTACAGTGTGGCTCTTATAACCTAATTAATCTTACTATTACCCAGCTGATACATTGCTTCAAGTCTCTCCATCACCTCAACCTCTTCTTTAAATGCAAAGCCTTTAGTGTTGTCCAATTAATGATTATTAAACATAACATGTTCTTGTTGTGTGTTTGGCTTAGTTCTCTCAGCAGAATCCTGGTTGCTCCTCAAATTCTTTTAGAGCATCCTTAAAGACTGGAGACTCTTTACCATATAACCATATGACAAGCGATTGTTTTGGGGCATTTAATGCATTTATTTGATCGCTGACGAAGACAGATGCCGCAACTGTAAACCTGCTTGTAACACCAGAACAGGATGAAGGGCGAACACGATTGGACTTGGCAAGTCAAGTGGGGATGCTTAAAGCCCCAGCTGAGTTTAGATAACAATCCCATCCATACACACACAACTGTGCTGTAGCTGCTCTCTGTGCTAAGTGCTAATTAGCAGAACAAAGCATCTGTTGTTCTTTAAACACAAGACAGTTAAATATTTCATCTATCCGCCTGTCTCCACCGATCCTCAGCTCCGCTGGAGGAGCAAGAGGAGGCAAGCTGACAAGCACGCACACACTACACATACACACACATTTGCTGTGAATGTACACATGCATGCATACAAATGAATGTACAACCCAGCAGAAATACACATGCTGGGACACACATACACACGCACACACCGCCTGCGCTCTCATGTGAGCTGACAGCAGCCGCGGCATAATGTGCCGTATTAAAGTGAACAGGACCTTTACTATAAACACCATTCCCCCTTAGAGAGCTGGAGGTTTGGTCTGACAGAGACAGGGCCAGTGGCTAAGTGCTTATTACCCTGCCTCCCCCGACACTTACAAATATACACTTTGTTCTTCCACTGTCTGAGGTAGGGAAGAGGGGGCGATTAAGAGAAAGAGAGAAAGATCACAACCTGGAGAGGAAAGAAAGGTTAAGTGAGTCGAATGATTTGAAATAAGAAAAAGACATATCAGATGCTCTGTCTGTCTCTTTCCCATCCTCGTCTTTTTACTCTCCGTCTCCCCGCCTTTTCCTCCCTCCATCTCTGTCTCTCGTGGCTTGAAGAAGGAGTGTGGGGGCAGAGCGCTCTCGTCTTGTTAAACGGCTGGCAGATGACAAAAAAATTAGAGGCATTTCGCTCTTGACAGGTTGTTGTGTGTGCGTGTTTTTTTTTTTTCTTCCTCCATTTTTTCTGCTTCAAATGTTTTTTGTCAGTTTGTTTTCAGTCAAGCTGTCTCGACAGCACAATAAGTGCAACCGGTGCACGCACGCATGCACACGCACACACGCACACACACACACACAATAAGAATCACACACATGCAAAAACACATGTGCAGGTTTTGTGTTCTCATAGGAGACAGATCTGATTTTGTGTTCTCAGATTGGTGGCAATGGGAGGAGGGAGAGTAGCCGTACGCTCACAAAGACGTCTTCCCCTCCGCTAATTATCGAGACAGGCTTTGATTGCCTGTTTGGAAACAGGTTTTCAAACAGCTGTAATGACGATGATTAGGCAGCGCTGCAGATTCTGTGCAGGAGGGGGAGGAGTGCGCACTGGGTCGGCCCAAACATCTCGCCACCTCATGTTTACGTGAAGGAGTATGTTTTTCGCAGCCTTGCTCATATGTCATTTTGTAAAATTATTCTTACATTACAGTGCAGGCCTCGTCCTTGTGCATTTTCTGCTTGACTGTTGCTGCTGTTTGAGCTGACAAAGGTGCCTTCAGGTACTAAACACCACCTTTTGAAACAGTGAATGTGGTGAAATTGTTACTTTTGTGCTTGTAGAGTAAAGTGTTCCATTGCTGCTTTACTGGTGGCCTTGTACTACTGGATACATTTTTATGTTACTGTGGAAAACAATCAAACAAATAACTAATCTAACCGTCAGACACATGCACACACATATGAATTATCTAACAAACAAACATAGGAATGATTAGGGATGCAAGATATAAAAAATAAGTTTAAAAAGACAAAAAAAAGTTCCTAACCTGTAGTTTATGCACAACTGAGGCAAAGAAAGGCTCAGATGTGATGAGCAAAGATGGATGGTTTTAAGTTTTCTCGGCTCTAATAAAATGTGTTGTTTTAAAACACGTGGACTTTTTCTCTCCTCTCTGAACCCTTGCAGAACATTTATTGCAAATTGCAATAATGTTTTCTCCCTCTGAAAATCTCCACACCGGCTACAACATATTTGACTTTCTAACCTACATTGTGGTGAGTTTGACATCATGAGCGAAACGGGTTGCACTTGCACTCTTTGTCTTCTTCATCTTCATCTTCTTCTTCTTCTTCATCGTCTTTGCGTTTTTAAGTGGATTACGAACCAACTTTATAGCTGCAAAATGCTACCTACTGTGTTGGAGTAAATGCTGCGCTTGTTTAGGCAATGAAAGCAATTTGGCTTTATATTATTGGTTCTATTTATCGTCTAGAATTTCACCTATACCAATAAATAGCTGACAATATAAATTTCCCGGACAGATGGTTTATTGGATGGATAATAGTGACAAAGCTCTTCCAGATGCATCTGGTGTGTTTACTTGAAAATGAAGACAAAACCATGCTAGAGAATGAAAGTTTTTTTTTTTGGCAGACCAAGAAAAAAAACATGCAGGTAGATTTGAAATATGATACAGTCGCAGTATACATATACTTCAGTTCCAATGATTTCTACAGCTCTTAATTTTCTGTGATTGAATGAATATGGAACACAAACTCATTTCTCACAAAAAAACATTCATGAACTTCAAATCTGAATTTATTTTATGTCTTCTGAAATTGCATATTTTTGAGCTAGCAGATTTGGTAACATACAGTAGCATGAACAATCAATTATAGTGATTATAGAAGGTCGTTTGAATCAAATTTGCTTTGTATCATGGCCTCTTAACCTCTTCTGAGTGATTATGAATGATAACAGCTGGTGACTTTTCTGGGCCCATTTTAATAGGGCTTGTTTGATACACCCACTAGACTCAGCCACAAACACTACAATGCGAATTGAAATAGTCAAGAACATCACTTGGAGCCAGTTCAAAGCAGTTACAGGTCTCAAGATCAACTGTACAAACAACTGTCTGTAAGTATAAAGTGCATGGCACAGTTGTGTCACTGCCACCATCAGGGAGTAAATGCCAACTATTACCTGCTGAGAGAAAATTGGTCAGAATGGCCAACTAAAAAACCCCAAAAAGCAAGTCTGCAATGAATTAGAAGCCCAAACACACATCAGAAGTGGTAAATGAATGGCTAAATCAGGCTAGAATTGAGGTTTCGGAATGGCCTTCCCTAATCCTGATTTAACAACATCAAGAACATGTGGACTGTGCTGGGAGACCAACAAATTTAGTTGAACTTCACCGATTCTGTGAAGAGTAGTGGTTAGAAATTCAGCCAGAAGCTTTTGGATGGCTATAAAAAGCACCTAATTGAGGTGAAAATGGCAGAGGGACATTTAACCAAATATTAGAATTACTGTATGTATAATTTTCAGCCAGAAGATTTGGTCATATTTTCAGAAGACCCATAATAAATTCAGATTTGAAGCAACCATAGAAGTGTGTGTTCCACTCATTCGCAAAAAAATGAGAGCAGTGTATGTAAACTTTTGACCATGACTGTAGATAACAGGCTTCATAGTAGGGGTGGGCGATATAGCCTTAAAACTATAACATGATAAAGATATTCATGGCGATATATAAACAAAAAAAACAAGTGAACAATGTGTTTTTGCTTAAAGTGGTGAAACAAATGTGTGTTCCCACCTTTGGCTGTCACTGTTTTCTTTCACTTGTTTTCGTTGTGGGCTGTGCATTAACAAGTCATCACGTCAATTTGTTACCATGCAGCTATATTACAATATTTTCCTGTTTTTTCCTCCTGAAAATGTATATTGGTTCTACAATATGATATGGCACAGCCCTTCTAAGTATAGTATGTTGCAATGGTGGGAACATGACTTCCAAGATGGGTTTTGCGAAGGCTTCCATTGTAGGCCGGAGGTTTTTTTCAGCTCAAGTGGATGTTTGCAGAGGGACACACAGAACGCAAACTGAGCTGATGCTTTCTATCAGGTGGTGGAGTGATTTAAGGCTGAAGATGTTTCTGCTCTTCAGTACGGCTAAAGGAAAAAACTAAACTGGATTGAGGGCGAATGAGCATCTGTGATGATTCTACTCCATCATAATTTCATTAAGAATATTAAATCATATAATCAGTTTGCCTTGGATGTAAAATGAATCAAAGGTTTGTTATGGACAGCGTTCACCTGGAGGAGCCCAAGCTGTCTGAACCTCATTAGAGATGGGACGCATTTAAAACGAGCACCAAACAACCACACAGCGGCAGCCAACTTCTCATTAGTGGTAGAGAAAGAGAGAGAGAGAGAGAGAGAAACAACACGAAAAATGGAGAGAGAGCCAGAATGAGAAGGAGAGTGAGATCCTTGATTGGATTACTTCTGCTGCAGACAGACAATGCAGATCAAGTGATGAGTAGCCTTATTTGTTTATGTGTGTGTGTGTGTGTGTGTTTAAGTCTCAGACAGAGGCCATAAATATTAAGTGGGCTCCAGAGAGAGTATGTGTGACACTGAGCATCAGTGTCTTGCTGGAATGGCCTTGTAGTTAAGGTTCAGCACTCTTCTCTCTTCACTCTTCTTGTGGACAGATCAATGTATGTAGGTTTAACTTCATACAACACCCACATAGGCAATCTGCTAGTGTGACTATAAATAGACAAGTTTCCAGCCAAATCAGGTTTTAACAGAATATCAGTTTTAGCAAAATGTTCAGAAGAAAATGTAAATTTAAGCTTGTAGTCATCTACTGCAAATGTTAGACGGAGCAGAAGAAGAGAGCACAGCCATGTAGAAAGCGCGATGGTAAGAATTAGATTTCGTTATTTGAAGAATGTTGCTGTCTTCTCATTGCTCCACAGATCTGATGTTTCGTCTGAAGCTATTGGCAGTGTCTCCAGTGGAGCAATAGCTTCAGTGAGTGTCTAACTTACATGTGTCCCTGATGTTCTTTATGATTTATTAGCTAAGCCTGTTTCTGTTGCATGATCATTTGAATGACAGACAGCTAATCAGCAACTATTTTGATAGCAACAACTAATCATTGATGTCATTTTTCAAGCAAAAATAGCTAATATTTCCTTGATTCAGCTTCTCTATTGTGAGGATTTGCTCATTTTCTTTGCCTTACGTTGTAGTAAATGAAACCTCTGAGTTTTAGCGAGTCAGTCGAACCAAACAAACCAGTTGAAGATGTCACCTTTGTCTTTAGGAGTGTAAAGTGCAAAACGTAAGGTAGAAAACAAGTATACAATTCTAAGTTCCAAAGGAAGTAGTGGTAGAGATGACAGGTGTGCAGTGTAGACTTGGACTTCCCTCCATAAGCTGATGTTGTGCCAACAGTGTTCTTTCCTAAGAGCGTTGTCTCTCCCAGTTGATTTAAAGCCTGGAACTGAAAGTGGCTGTTCAAGACAGCTAATTGAAAAACCCTCAGAGTGAATATATAGCATGTGGGGAGATAATTTGTTTAATCTGATGATGAAGTATTTGCATAGCTAGAGAAGAGAGATGTTTGTTTAGTTGAAAAGAATCTGTGAATTATCAGTAAAAATATCAGTATGCTCTGTTCACTCAAACACAATTTTTAATGGTAATGTCTTCTTGTGCTTAATGTTGCAGTCGACAGTCTCTCGATGTGTCATGCCATGAATGTAATGCAAGAATTGTTTAGATCCTATTTTAGAATTACTGTGCTGTTTCTGTACATTGATTCCCAGTCATCACCCGTCAATCAAACAATTTTGGCTCGATTTTCTGATTACATTTCTGTAGCTCTTTTCACTCTCTGCAGCTCTTTCATCTGTTTTTGTCCATGCTAACTACCCAGCTCTTGTTCCTTTAACTCGAAGCAAATCGCTGTGGCTTCTACCAGAGATGTAAATCACATCACTTCCTGTGCAGCATAAGACTTTCCCGCCTGACACGGCATGTTTAGATCGACAAATGTAATCTCTTTCATGAACTGGATATGTCAGTCAGCGATAAATGGAAGCAGAAATGACATTAGTGTTATCACTTTAAGGAAGAGGCCAGGGGGCACAGCTGCTGTTGTGGCCTACGGGAATGTATCAGCGTCCCCCACACACACAGCAAACATACACACAACTAAAGTAGAGCAGGTTACAGGTAGCAGACAACACATGTGTGACTCCCACAGATAAAAGATTAGATAGTTGATAGTCGAAGTGTTCACACACACATACAGTTTTCTTTTGAAGACTAACATGTGTTACACCTGGGATTAGCTAGATGCTTGTGAGATCAAATGATGTCCACCATCCCCCCATCCTACTTCCTATTATTTCTAACGTGAAGAATAATCCTCTTGTGGAATTAATCTCTTCTGAATAGCAGTTGTTACAACGCTGAGGGAGAATTAAAGCTGTTGTTCCACATCTGGATGGGATGAACTGTTCATGCTAGTGTATGCTCTATTTGTGTATACGTGTGAAGGCGTATTCAGTATTAAAGTAGTCTGTTTTCTTTGGGAATGACTGTCTTGGTAAACTGCAGGCATCTGTTTATGTTTAAATCAATTTAATGCGTTTCATTTGATCTTGGCTGATCTGTCAGTTTATCTGAGTGTGTCCCAGGGCTTTGATTCTCAGCCTGAGCCTGATTGGGCACAACAGGTCCAGTTATCTCATGCTTTTATTTCTCTTAATTACCTTTTAGTTTTAATCTGCTTTGACCTTATTCACTTTATTTGTTGTTGTTGTTTCTGAATCAGTTTGCATGAAACATTAGTGGCCTTGTCTTTGTAGAAATTATAGCTGTAGTCAGTTATTGTAAATTACAGTTGGGCTGGGCAGTAAACTGGCATTGTATTATGGCAGTGCTGTGCGATATGGACAAAATGTTATATCTTGATACAGCTAATTTTAGATCTCGATAACGATATATTCTGCTTCTGTATCCGCATCGGATGTAACGTTACTAGTAACGATATTTTCGTCTTCCATTGCGCTCTCCTCCGTCTCCGCCATGCTGCTTTGCCTCTGTTTACTCCCGAGCGACCAGTGCCATAAACAAGTCCTTGCGGGTGACGTACAAATGCTACCACAAAGGAGCAGTGGCGTTGCTCCAGTTACATTCGCCTTCATACAATGAACTTGTTTTGAACTCAAAATTTGGATATCCAACGGTCATTCCGATGTTGAGTTGTGCTTTACACGGCGTATTAAATCACAACCGTAGTGTACGTTAACGTTAGTGTAGCAACAGTGCTAAACAAGTAGCCTACATGTTAAAATTACGATATGAACTACAGAGGGTTATATCCTACGGCAGACATTTTTATATCGTACTACGATATATATCATAATATCGCACAGCTCTACAATACATATTCATACATTATTGAACTCTCAATGTTGGGTTTTTTTTTCTACTCCAACATAGAGTTGCAAAGCTCGATGTTCCAACATTTTTCCATTACTTTTAGTTAACTTCATTTCTGCTCGCTTGCTACAGTAACTAGTTTTCATGCACTCTTAATTGCAATTACACACATGTGGATGTATAATTAAATAAATGTTTTCAAATTTGTTGAGCTACTGTACAAACTCTCTGTGCACAGAGAACGTAGAAGTACCTTTGGGGGTTCAAGTCCCCCTGGTTGGGAATCACTATCCTACTGTAGCAGATGGTATTTCTTACAATTGATGTGATTCTGACTTAATAAAATTAAATCTCTGTACCAATCTTTTTAAATCCCGACCACACCTAACATCTGTCACTCTGTTTCGTGCTCTCTAACTTTTTGCAGCGACTCTCTTGTCGATCTCTGGTGGAGTTAAAAAGATTTGGTGTAATTAAATTTTTGCGTCTTTGATGTGTCACAACTCAACGTTGTTTTTCTTCTCAATCTGCAGTCTCTGTACCAAGGACAACTCCCCCCTCACTTTCCAGGCGTGCGTGATGCCCAAAGACTGTCAGACATCTGATTGGTCATCGTGGAGTCCCTGCTCCAAGACCTGCCGTTCCAGCGACCTGTCTCCTGGTTACCGCCTCCGGTCACGGATCATGACTCAGATTCCAGTCGCAGGGGGCAAACGGTGTCCTGCCCTTGAGGAAAAAGAAGCTTGCAACATCATGGGAGATTTACTTCCAATCTGCCCCAGGTAGTTCTCAACAGTGTGGGCTATCATCTCTCTCTGAGCTCACAATCCTCGGAAACAAAAAGCTTTGTTCGTGTGTGATCTCCCGATGCAGATGTTTATGCATCAAATGTCAAAGTCTGAAACCAAATAATGATTTTTAATTTAGCCTCTCTGAGCTTTTTCACCTGAACAATTATGCCTAGAGGCTGCAAATATTCATGATTTCACCACTGAATTACTCTGTGCATATTTTTCAGCATTCCCTCAATTGTCTCGCGACAACTCCAATAACCTTCTATACTGTCGGGACCTTTTCACTGAACGGACATGTCATGACATGGATGACATGGATGACAAGCAGTGTTTGACAGAGCCTCATTGTTTCAGGAGTGTTTGGGTTAAGATAAAAGGCTTTTGCCTAATATCACATGCAGTAAACAAAGTAATCAATAGAGAATTATTTTCCCTGTTGGTAGATTTTGTTTTATTTGCTAAATCTACACGGAGTGCCTGAGAGCAGAGGATTTACATGATTAGGGAAAACTCATTACGGAAATTAAGCATTTGATAGATTACTACAGGCTGTTGTTCTGGTAAAACCCTTCCAATAATATTGCTTTATGCGCCGCTGCATTTTTCATAGCTGAAACTAAACATTTGTTTAGAAGTTTCCAAATCAAAACAATCACGCCTCCCTCCTCCTGTCATACTGTGAGAGAGGCTTTTACCAGAGACTGCTCCCATTCATTTGTCTTTTGCTTTGTGAGGCTCTCCTGAAACAACACCGCTGTGTATACTGATACTTTATCTTTTTTCAATAAGCTCATCCATCAGTTGTGTTCTGAATGGATTGCAGGTCCTTAAAATGCATCAACGTGACACTCTTAGTCATCAAGGATAAAGTACCGGCAGTTAATGTTTCTACAAACCCACTGATATGTTCACATTTGTACGTGTCATATTGACATTTACAGGCAATTACATAGTTGTGACGCTGGGATTGTGGTGGATTTACAGGCGAGGAGGCTGCCAAAGCAAACGACTGCAGTTTGAGACTGCATTTTAACATTTGTTAGCATGACACCACTGGACAGTTTTAAGCGGACCTCGAGAACAATTTCATTTGTGTTTGTAGCGGTATTTTAAGCCAAAACATGATCTTTTCCCAGCCCTAACCAAGTAGTTTTTGCGGCTAAATCAAACCAGACCATAAGCACAGTGATGTCACAACATAAAATAGAAAATAAAACTAAAGAAATTTAAAGATGCAACATAGAGAAATGTAAAGTTTAAAACAAAACATCTATTTTTGACTTGAAATGAGGACATTTCCAGATGTGTTTCTGGTACCCAAAGCAGGTATTTCAAGCCTAACCAGCAACACAACATTAAATAGAAAATTGGCTCTAAAGAAACGTAGAGTTACAACACATCGTTGGTTTGCAGAAACCTACATTGCCAGCATTTATTCTGGGTTGACTTCCTAAAAGAAACAGCGTCTTCAATCGTGACGCAATTTGATTGCCATTTCCTTGTTTGTATTGCAAATGTCTTTACATGCTTGCCTGCTCTCTGTCAGGTATGTGTGGAGGGCCACTGACTGGGGAGAATGTCGCATCCTCCCTTTACTGAGCCAGCAGGATCGGCGGCAGGCCAACATCAGTATTCTGTGCGGCGGCGGGATCCAGACCAGGAAGACCTACTGCGTTCAAGTCCCTGATGACTCAGCACCACATCACAGGAAAGAGGGTAAGAAAAATCCGCATTCATAGCCGTTGACCCAGGGCCCGCTGGAACCACGCGGCGACTCGAGAGATGCGCCAGAAATAAATTCAGAGTAAACTCAGCGGTGTGTTTTCATATAAGCTGTGAGCATAAATTATTAAAGTTAAGGTTAGCAGCAGAGCATTATGTTGCACCAGGAAAACAATCATGAGCACGCTGTGTTGCTGCAGCTGAAGTACGTTCAAAGTGCAAGCAGTCAGTGAGGATTATCATTTTATTCGGACTGTGCTTTCCTATACAATGTACTGCGGCTGAGGCTTTGAACAGCAGGGATCCACCACTCTGCATGTGGAAAAGCTCAAAAGGTTTTATTGTTTTTTTTGTTTGTTTGTTTCAAGGAACGGCAAACAACTGGCACTTTGGTGTGGCATCAGTATATATTTTACCTGTTTACACTTCTTTTGCACTGGAAGCCTCACAGGGCAGTATGGAAATGGAAATACCCTTTCTCACGGCATACAGCGAAACAACTGTTGAGAGTATGTGTTTCATTTTGCAGGTGTGCCACACCTCTTGGCAATGTTTGACATTTGGGGGAATACTCTTACTTTCCTTCCTCTTGAGGGAGTTAGATGAAAAGATGGATACCACTCTCATGTCTGTGTGGTTTATATAAGGCCAGCAGCTCGGTTGGCTTTGCTCAGCAGGAAAGAACAGAAAAAAGAAAAATACAAAAAACAGAATAGGTAACCTGGGTCCGTCCAAAAGGTAGCACAGTAGCTCCTCTACAGCTTATTGACTGAACACATTGTAGCTCTTTTTAATCCATATTAATCCAAAATGTAAAACCAAAACGTTGGGGTTGTACAGGGGGGTTTATTTCCTGTCCTTCCTGGAGTCTTGACTTCCCCAGGACCTGTATTTTGTGCCATCTCGCCTCCTCGCTCATTCCGTTCTCATGCCTGTGACTCTGAAATCAATCTCAGCGCACCATGTTAAAGGATGTCTCAGTTTCCAAAATGCTCTTTGATGACGGAGGCGCGAGGACAGGAGGCTTTCCATAGGAGGGTAGAAGCAAGGGTGCGCAGGTGTATCCTTTGCAGAAGTTTTTTTTTTCCAAAGGAGGTGTGACATAGAGTTGGAAAATGAAAAAGACATGATGGAAGCTGACTCAAATGTGTTACTTTCCTTTCCCTCTCAAGGTGCTGTTATGATCACAGTCCTTAATGACATCTCACCTCGATGTTATTCATGTCGCCTTATGCCACGTTGTGAGTTGCATCGAAATCAGTGCACAAGTTGTCATGAACACCGTTTTGCTCATCAGACAGAGATCACAAAACACAACAGCAGACGACAGCAAAACAACGGGCGCATGATGCAGCTTTGCCATATTTAGTTGATGTTTGTTGAATATGTTTCTCCGAGGCAGTGACGTCTCATTTTGTTAAACGCCTGTCCCCTCTCCTCGCGTCTCTTGCTCGCCTCCTCCGCTCGCATCGCGTGTCAGACGGACTTAGATGCGCTGAGAGGAGTCGAGGGGGGACAAAAACAAGAGGGGCGGGAGGTTGAGTGACTGCGCTGGGCCGAAAAATCGACATAAAGTAGTGTTATGAGCAGAAAAACAAAGACTAAGTTACAAACGAATCAGCTTTCACAAGTAATCAAGAGCTATTGTGAACTCTGCTGCAGGCTGAAAAGAACACCACTGGCAATGAAAAATGGACAGACCCTTCAGACTGTTAGAAATGAATTAATCAAACATTTGCACTTGAAGGATTAAGGATGATTATAAATTGAAGAGAAAAAAAAAAAGCATTTTTACCGTTTATGTATTTTTTTGTTATATCAGAACTCTCATTTCCTTTTCAGATAACAACCAATCTCGCTGGCATCTTAATGGAAATACCCCTGATGGAGTGTCCTATAGAGGACAGTAAAAAAAGCCATTATTATTCTTATTATTATGATCGTCGACCCTGCTGTTTATGTGCTCCAAGTCCAGACAGTTGACGTACGAGCACGTCAGGAGAAAAGGGGACCAGGCTGCCTGTCGAGTGATTGGTCATCGCCGGTACCGTAACTAGCTTAGAACAAGAACTCATGGAATACATCTGCCGCTGTAGTCACACATGAATTATCCAACGCACACAAAGAGAGGTGTTATTACAGCCACTAAGTTTAAAAGTATAATTCCTTTAGCCTTTTTCAGCCTCGCCTCCCTCTGCAGTTAGTGTTCGTGATGGAAACCTAACCGACTAAATCACTTTGATGCGGGGGCGGACACAGTAACTCGAACACCTACGATTGCATTATATCGTACAAGCGTCTGTGTAATTGTGGCTCGCCCGGATTGTAGGAGAAAAAATGGGCATTTTCACAAAACAAGTAAAACAGTTTCACGAGGTGGAGAAACTGTTGCAGACTCGCTGGGCAGCGTGTTTACACATCAAATCAAATGCGGCACATCAGGTATATAGTATTAAAGGGGGATGAATTTGTTTACTCTGAACATCGAGCAGGACCGGCTCATCCTTCCCACTGTGACTGATGCTCATTTTATTATGCATTATGTTGGTATCATGCAGATTTAACAGCCTGTAGTGAGGCGTAAACAGGTGGCTTCAGGTAAGGGGAGTCAATTCATATAGAGAATTAAAGTTAGAAAAGAAGAAAGTTACTCAAGAGGGGAGAGAGCCAAAACAAAATCGAACTTGAATCTTTTCCTGAGTCGTGTGAAACTCTCACTGTATTTAATATACGTTCCTTATACATAGCTCGTGCTACAAAATCGAGAGACGAACAACATGTTGAAACAATCTGTGGTTCACCTCCTCTCTGAAGTGTGGTCTTTCATTTTCTGGAGGCATTTCTTCATCAGAGGTCATATGATTTCAATACAGCTGGCACCACAGTTAGATTGAGTGGCGTAACGACCTGTCCTTCCGAGGTTCCTCGGGTTCTGATCGAGCAGTGAGCCAGGGCATCGAGGTTCCTGCCCAACTCAACTGCGGGCAGGGCTCAGCTGTCAATCACGACATTTGACCTCCTTTTTACTGCATTGATTGACTAATGAAATCCAAAATGATGAGACAAACAAACACTTGAGCACAGATCATCAAATCAAAGAACTGGTTTAAGAAAAAAAAGAAGCAGATTCACTATGAACTTTTACTGCTTATGGTGCATATACATATTCCATATATGCGCTGTGCTAAAAATACACACAGCGAATTGCAGCTTGTCTCGTTCCTGCTGTTTCAGTGTATGTACTTAAAGCCCTAATAGCAGGAATTAAAGCCTGTCCCCAAGTTGTTTCCATGAGAGCACAAGATTACAACGTCAACTCTGCCAGAAGCAGAAGCGTAGCATTATGCATGTCAATGCATAAGAAAAAAAAAGTGTCTAAAAAACCCCCCACAAAACTAAACGATGTAAGTCTCATTCATAGAAGATCTGTCTTTGGATGCAAAATAATGAACTGATGATTATTCTTTTTTTTTTATTGAATTGATTAACATTTTGTATCTACAGTAATGTCCCCCGAGGCCTCCTCTGATCAGATTGACTCAGCTGGTTTTCGTACCTTCACTGTGTCCTGAGTTTCCAGCTCCCGACTATGTGTTCAGGAAAGCATTTGCCTTTTTTTTTGTTCCTGCACTTGCCCATTTTTGACTCGATGCAAAGAATATACACCTGATAAATATTTCACAGTGTAGACCTTTGACCTAACCCTCTTCACATTTGCCATGCCCCGCAAAAGTTTCAAGATTGTGTTTTCAAAGTTTCCTCCGTTGTTCAGCAGCAGCAGCGACGGCTCACCTCATTCCGCATGCTACTCCGTCTCTTCCCCTTCTTCTTTATTCCAAACAAAGTCCTCTTTCCGCAGCCAGAATCACAAAACTCATCATTTCCTTTTTAGTGGGACTTTCGTTGGAAAGAAACATTAAAGCTTTAGAATAAAAGAGGGAAAAACCTGGAGGCAGACACGACCCTCTAATCACAATTGGTAGGTATCGCTCAGAGATGAAAAGCAACACCTTAGATATATTTGTACTCAAAATGTAAAAAAAGATTTAGTGCGATTATCTGCGTAAACAACCCAGGAGCGCTACAAGTTCTCCAGGTTGTATGTGAAAGCTAAAGTTAATTACTCTTCGGTAGATACATTGGTGTGAACGGAGATGAGGAAGCGCGCTGTTGGTGCCAGAATCATCAAGGCAACCAGTGTTTGTGAACTGTGGCAAAAAGAAAGTCATACTCTTCTCACAAAAAAAAAATGTAAATGAAACAAATTGAAAGTTTAAGGCTTATTTAAAATCAATCAGTGCAAGAAAATAACAGGAGCGAATGCATACCAAGTACTTCATTCATCTTTTTAATTAAGCACAGTGGGTAGTTTGTAATGGCTTTCAACTATAAGGTCCTATTTTGCAAATCGCACTCCTTCCTGCTAAATGAATTACCATTTATTTTAATAACAAGATATTAATCTCGCCTCATTCGTGTTTTCCTATATTGCCGACTTGATGAGTCCCGGGTGGCTTTACTTCTCACCAGAGTTGTGTTTGGACAACAAGCCAAATAGGGAATATCAATGAGGGGGCATCTCTTTCAACCAAGAGATGTGAGGGGGGCGAAAATCTATACGTCAACTGTAGTGTTTACCTTGACGTGACCCGCACAGCTTAAGCTAATTCAAACAGATGCGGCTGCCTGAACTATGCAATATGGAGATCTACTTGGGTTCGGTGATGTTTGCTCCGGATGGATGTCTCGTGACGCAACCGACAAACACGAACAAAGCGGACAGATCTGCAAAACGCACTTTGCGAACGCGTTTAAGCAAGCATCTCATTTTTTGTTTTACAAAGGCGGATCAAACACCACGTAAATTACTTTTGGTGGCGAAGACAAAATGCACAATGGACATTTAGTGGATTCCTCTTCGGGCTCTCATTTAAATGGAAATTTGCCACTCAATGGTGTGCGGAGCTGCATCAAAATGGAATATTAGATTGAATAAGTCCCTGTGTTGTGGACAGGCAAGAAAAGAAAAAAATGTCGTTCTGTGTGAGAGACTAATGTCAAAGCCCATTACAGGTGGCTGTGATCTCTGTGATCTACAAATGATACCAGCCATGCTTAATAGTGAATTGGTTATACCGTGTCTTGCCTTGATATCTCCCTATTCAGCGGCTGTTTACTCCCTCAGCCGGCCGCTGCCCTCTATTTAATATTCTCCTGAGCCGGGCTTGAGATACGACGAGCAATTTTCTTTCTCGTCTTTCTATTTCCTCCTTTATTTCTCCACAATAAGCTCCGCTAAATCTACCCTGCCTCTCACCATATTGTGCAAAATTTGAAGCTAAGACTTTACCAATATACAGTATATGCCACTTTCTTCCCAATCAGAGTGAAATTACATCTGTACTTTTCATCGAATGACGCTTCTTGTAATGTTTCTTTATCGCCTTCGCTCTCTTTCACAACATCAAGCAATTATTTTTGCTTGCGTTCCTATTTCAAACGTACTTTTCCACACACACACACACACACACACACACACACAGAAATACACTCCACCACTGCCCATGTATTGACTTAAACCCAGTATTTCCTTGCCTGTGTTCCTTGTCTTTGTTCAGTGTCCAGGCCTGTGAATGCCAGGCTGTGCGCCGGTGAAGAGCCCCCCTCAGCCGTCCAGCACTGCTCCATCCCTTGCCAGCACCCCTGCCTGCTCTCCCAGTGGTCACCCTGGGGCGCCTGCCTACATGATAACTGCAAGGAACCACAGGGAAAGAAAGGTACGATGGAGTTAATTGGATATGAGGCAGAAACAAGCTTTGCATGGTTTCCCAAAATGTAATCAAAAGAGCTCAGTGTCTTAAAATACATGTTCAAACACTTCCCCATCATTCATGGTTTGTTAAAAGGGAGAGCAAACAGCTGTAGCTTTTGAAAGCGGTTTTGTTGTGTGCTTAGATTTACCTCAAAACACCCATGTTCATCTCCAAAGACTTCTAGAGTGTTTATTTAAATATGGAAAGCTTTTTTTTTTAAATATTTCTTTTAAAATTGCAGTCTGTGAGCTTCTGTAAAGCCTGATTGGTCTCATTCATAGAAATTCTCGGTGCTGTGACTATACATCCCAAACTATGCCATGTCAATTTTATAGAATTGGGTGTGAAAATCTTTGAAATTGATGTAAAGGAAGGTATTGGAAAGCTGATAATCTTCAGTTGTCACTAACCCTAACCCAATCTCTTGTGGAAGAACATTGATGTCCAGAGCATAGGCACAACACCAAGAGAGGCAAACACGACACGAGTTTGGGGCTCCCCAAAGAAATTTGGGAGAAGAGGTCCCCAATGGTCACTCATATTGGCACATTATGCAATGACAACTTTCAACCCCCTTAAACCTCCCATGCAGGCACCATACTGTGCACTGCTGCTGCCTCAAAATCAATACTTGATGTGCTGCTGGCCTTATAATGCTAACAATGAAGTTGTTTATTTATTCATTTAGGTTTTAATTGTCCTTTTTAATGTAGAACATCATTACATTATTTGAAAGTTTATGTTGATGAACGAGTTGGAGGGGCCCCCTGGGATTGTTTTGCTTTGGGCCCCATCAGATCATAGACTTGCCACTGGTCCAGAGTTTACATTTTAGTATATGAAATGAGTAATGGTGACTGTGTAGCCATGTGCAACCAAAGACTAATATTCTTTCTAAAACATGACCCAGGTAACTGACATTAGTAAAGCAACTGGTGACTGGTGTTAATGTAAAGACACAACAACCGACCAGTGCTATCACCAGCTGTTTCATCTTCAGATTGGAGTACAGTAGCTTTGAGAAAATTGTAACAATCCTCCCTAAAGTAGTCCAGGGTATTCTTTAAAATGCCCCCCTCCCCCCCGAAAAAAAGTCCAGAGGAATCC
Source organism: Spondyliosoma cantharus (assembly GCA_900302685.1). Taxonomy (NCBI): domain Eukaryota; kingdom Metazoa; phylum Chordata; class Actinopteri; order Spariformes; family Sparidae; genus Spondyliosoma; species Spondyliosoma cantharus. The sequence continues at coordinate 12,643 of OMLP01039832.1, read as the reverse complement.
TTCCAACGTTCTTGAAAAGCTCAAAACTGTTCTCCCATAATCATGTCTGACAGATGGCCGGAGAGAGGGATGAACACATCTGAACCAATCATCCAAAAAAGATTTTTTACAGATAGCTAGCTAACAAGCTGATATGATTTTAAATTGAAATTGATAATTGCACAGATGGGCCGGTGGTGAAATCAGAAGCACTCGGTCAAAAGCAATTAACTGTTGAGTTTTATTGCAGATAGCCACATTTACAATCATCTGTTCATGCCTATTGTTGCTCAAGAGCTGAGTGCCATCAATATGGTCAACAAGGGGGCTTTATATTAACCTGGTTTGTATCTTGTATGTTTTCAATTTAGCATGGCGCTGTGTTTAGAATGTCTAAACAATAGACTGCGTCATGCTTTTGGCAACGCTGAAAAACCAAAAGAGAGATGGAGCGATCGAGGCAGAAGGAGGCTAAGAGGGAGAGCGACGGTGCAAGGGAGCGATGTTGTCAGAGCAGGAGAGAGAGAGAGAGGCGGTGTGTGTTTGAATCGTAAATTGTTTGTTGATGAGAGGAAGCGTGCGCCGGAGGAAGGCGGTAGCATGTATAAACCGCAGCAGACGAAAAAGACAGAAAGAGAGCACACCTGTAGTTCAGCTCTCAGTCCCCGGGAGGGTAGAAAGGAGCATCAACAGACAAGATGCTTCCTGTCTGTGTGTGTGCGTGCGTGCGTGCGTGCATGCGTGTGTGTTGGTAGGTGTGCTCAAGTATTCAGCGAGCTCGTGCTGCCTGAATGTTCTTGTCTCTTTTCGCAGGTGAACCTGTGTCATATCTCAGTGCTTCGCAGAGGCTCGGCATTGTGTGTGCGGTGCAGTGCAGCGTGCGTGAGTGTGTGTTTCGCAGTTCCGAGCCGTTAGTGTGTCGGCGCGGCACTAAAAGGGCAGCGTGACCTCGCCCCTGCCGTTAGTAAATGTGCATGAAAGCCCCCCGGGGAGCAAGTGAAGTGTGGAATTGTTCAGGTCAGTGCCCACACTCTTCAACGCTGGATCTCTATGGGATGAGCCAGCTCCTCTCTCAGACAGTGTCATTAATATATTTCAAGGGGTGGAAAGAAAAAAAAAAAACAGCACACGCTGTTTTGCACCAGGCTCTCTTGTGGCATACTGTCTTTTGATGGCATTCATAAAGATCCACAGCCCGCAGCAGATATGAGAGTCTGAAACCAACAGAAAATCACTCGCAGCGAGCTCTGTTGCCGGCGAAGCAATGAACAGTTATTGAGTGGTAGGCATTGTTATGATCCAAGTCATTCGCCCGTGGTCCTTGAGCCGCACAGAATCTCTCCTATTGAATGTGCACTTAGCCTTTATGTTTCAAAACATCAGAATAAACGGTGATCCGTTCTCTAGCCGAAAAAGGCCTGCGGGATCCCGGCATTCAGGTAGACGAGCCAGCCAGCCAAGATGCTTTTGCTACCCCGGCTTTGCTCTCTGGAAAATTACAAATTCAAATTGCCTCGCAGAATCTTTATGTGCTTTTCACTTTTTTTCTTCTTTTTTTCATGTTATCTTGGCCTATCACATTTTGCAGCTATGAGGGAAAATGAATTGGGCATGGAAGGTTACTTGATAGAATTTCAGAAATGCCTTTAGTAGAGCTGAAGGAAGGTGCATTTCAGGGTGCTGAAAATCACTGGTTGGCCCTTGTTTCCCTGAAATAAACCTGGTATGACCAAGAAACCTTTCAATTATTAATATCCATGGGGGCATGCCCACACCAAATTGTTTTTTGTGGTTTGGATGTGAGTAGCAGTAAGTGCTCTGGGCAATACTGCAATCGATCCATAGTCTCTTTTCTCTTGGAGAGCACACTCGGGTAGCACTGCGGATCAGACTCCTGAACTGGTGCCTGGCACCAGTAGATGATCGGGGGATGTAATTTGTAGAGTGGGTATCCTGGGGTTAGACAGGTCTACCTGCGGAGGGAAGGAATGTGGGACCTTTCTGCCAAGTGTCAGAGCTGCGGAAAAATGAGTGTGGCTCCCCAAGAAAAGCTGCTGCTCAAGTGTCGTGGACATTTACCGGAGGAGGTGCCGGAGCCTAGAAATAGCTTTTTGATCCCACCGTTTCTCCTCTCCAAGAACATTTTTCTGTGTCATCTGGGAATTGGAAGAGCTCAGCAGTCGATAGAGACTGGAGATTAGACGATGAGGTGTCTTCTCAGTGGGAAACCTTTTCATAAAGAAATTAATATTTTATGAAAAGTCCAGCTTTGAGAAAAATCAATGTTGAAGAGAGCACAATAGGAATCCAAACTGATTAGGTAATTGGCTTAATGATAATGATTGTGTCAGAATGTTGATCATGTTATTGGACAATTTGCCAATAACTTATGAAACATTTTTTCAGAGCCATTTGTTGTTAACATCCTGTCATAGCCCCTTTCAGATCTCACTGCCATTGTCACCAATGTCGTTTAAAACAGAGACTGTCAGTCATCGTTATGTCTGATTTATAACTAACACGAACCAGCAGAAAGGACATTGTTAATAGCTGGAAAAGAGGGTAAAGTGGAGGAAATGCCAAGGTGGTCTATGATGCCACTCCAAGGGGACAGGCTCTTTCTCTTCCTCAAAATTTCCTCACACTGAGTTTTTGCGCCGATGAAATGAAGACAATTGACATACAGCTCAAAATACGATAAGTATGAAAGAGTGTTTTTGACACGAAATGTGGGATGTTCAGGATGACAACACAAATCCAGCGATGCAACACCATGTTCTTTTTCACGCCTCCTGTTTGAACAGCAGGATATAGTGTCAGCAGTGAATGTTTCTGCAATACAGACAAATGTGTATGTGTCATAGGCTATGTACCATATCTGCATTTGTACAAAACAGCAGGGCATTATATTTACATGGTTATTATCTCAAGTGGGTAGTAAGGAGGTGGAGCAGCTGGTGGTGGAGTTTCAGGTGATGGGTGACCAAGTGTGAAACCAGTTGATTGTTTTGACAAGGGCCCACCACCTTTTTTCAACATTTGCAAGCGTGTCACCACTTAATATCTTAAAGGCGCATTCGTGGAAATTCACAGCCATGTTTGTGGCCACCAAAACCGGGCCAGACGGAACCACGTGTTTTTATAAGGAGACCTGTGGATATTTCCAGCAGGATTTGCGGCGACCACAGCAAGTATTTTAAACCAAACGATGATGTTTTCCTCACCCTAACCAAGTGGGTTTTTTTTTAATTGCCTAAACCTAACCAGAGCATAAACACATCGAAAACTGAACCCAAAGAAACGTAGAGTTGCAACATTAAGAAACGTGAAGGTTTAACTTATCTTCAGATAAGCAGCAGAAGCATATTAACTCTTACTCTGCTGATTGGTCGGTTGGTTTAAACGTGTAGTTTCTCCTAACTTCAGATGGCTCACAGCTGCTCCACTGTAATGCGATATGATTGAATTGCCTGTCAGATTTGTATCTGTTTACAGCCAATAATCTCGTCAAAGTTTAAAGAACAAACAAGTCTCCCGCACTGATGTCTGATAGCAGACGGTCTTTTCATTCCACTGATGTTTTTGTTGAGCCCACAACATCAAGCAACTTTTCAGCTTCCGCACATATCGTTTGATTGCTCTTCTGAAAAGCGTCCTCTTTTCATTTATTAAGTTATTGATCTTTATTTATTTATTCCAGTGCCAATAAAGACTTTCAGTCAATCGTTTGCATTCCAGACATGCACAAAATGTGACTTAGACAGCATTAGATTTTATAGATCAGCTGTACAAATCTGATGAACTGCAGCCGGGCTCATTTACATCTCTAATCCTTTCCTGCAAAATAAAGTAAGATATTGACAACAATATCTGGCAGGCTCAGTATATAAATGTATTTCCAAAACCACCTGGATGAGCTTTCAAAACATTCAAAAAGCCAATTCGTTCCCATTCAGTCAAAGGAGGATGTTTGAGGTCGAGGCCTGACTCACATTGATTAAGGTCAGGGCAATCCAGTTGCGCATGTCGAATGAGAAATGCAGTGTGAATTGGCTTTTCTTGACATTGCACCTGCTGCGATTGTGACTGTTGTGCATGCGCAGATCGCAGTGTTAATACTGAAATCATGTACTACTCCAAACCATAATCGCCTAACCTAATCACCTTTCACGGACCTCACTCTGTGGACAAGTCACGATGGAACAGAAAAGCTGATGCCATGAAGTTGGAATGTCTTTGTATTCCGCAGCAGTAAGAAGGACTTTCACTTGAACTAAGTGGCCTTTCCCAAACCCCTTACAAACAGCCCCAGGCCATTGTCCCTCCTCCACCAAACTTTACAGTTGGCACCAAGCATTCCAGGTGGTAGCGTTTCTGATTCATCCATCCATCGATTGCCAGAGTAGTGGAGCATGATTTTTCTCTCCAAACAACACATTTTTCTCGCTGGACTGGAGTCCAGTTGTGCTGTGCCATGGACTCCAGCTGACGCTTGGCATTGCGTGCTGCTGCCTGGGCCATGAAAATCCATCATGTGTAGCTCCAGACGCACAGTTTGTGTGCTTCCAGAGGCAGTTTAAAGCTCGGTAGTGAGTGATGCAACAGAAGATAGACAATTGTTCATGCTCCACGTGCGATCTACACTTTGTGGCTGAGCTATCGTTACTCCTATCTGCTATTGCTTCACAATAAACAGCACTTGCAGTTGATCGGGGCCAATTGAGTAGGGCGGTAATATCGTGAAATGACTTGCTGCAAGGGTGGCATCCCATGACAGTGCTAATTGTACAGTCACTAAGGTATTTACTGCTCGTTCTGAATGCTATGTTTGTTGTCAGGGATTTTGTGGTTATGTGCTGGAATGTGTGCACCTGTAGCTTTAGCTTCCGCTGTGGCTGAAACGCTTGATAATAGGTAGGGCTGCCCATTGACTTTTGAACACTCATTTCCCACCCTGGCTGCACTGGTGAGGCTATCTTTTTCATTTAGGTGAACCAGCACATATTTAATGTTCATGCAATATACATTTTAATGCTGTAAACTGGAGTGAAGGTGCAAATACATGTTTTCACTCACTTAAATATCACGCAACGAGAAACTGGTGCGATCGGTGAAAAGTGTGAGTCGCACTTGACAGATTTTGGGGCACATTTGCAAACCAAAAGAGTTGCACCCTGGAGCCCTGCAAATACTGTTCCTTCTTATGTGACACAGGAGACCATGTAACTGTGACGATCTCCGTTTCAGCCTGGTTGGAGATCTTTTAAACTATGTAACTATAAAATCTAATTACAGTAGTCTTAAGGAAGAAGCTACACTGTCACACGAGAGACCAGATTTCACATTGCATTATTCCAAACATATTCCTCTGACTCTGATCTTTGCACACTACTATTAAATCATTGTTTTCTTTCACTCAACCGCCGAGCAAAGGACTTGCTTTGGCTCGCATAAGATAAATTAACTGCTCAGCCTTGGGTCTTCATTTGAATCATATTATATCTAAATTGCATCACAGCAGAAGTCAGATGCGGGCTGCTCCTCTGGGCTACTCTACATGTATTTCACATTTACACTGGAGTAGAAAACATATCGAGGGTTCATTATGTGTTTCTCCGCTTGCCTTTTTCTACCCTGTTCGACCTAGAGAAGATTATCCAATTGTGAATTTTTTTACGTGAGGATGATGAAAAATGGAAAATGATAATAAAATCAGAGCAAAGCTACGATCCTAACAGCTACAACTACAGCTACAATGTGATAATGAGTATCGCAATACTAAACTAAAAAAATATACATATTTGCACTGTTTTAGAGACAGTTAATTAATAGATTTCAGAGGGATTTCCACTTCTTTAAAAATGATTCATGATTTTCTTTCACATACCCACAATTGCACAGCACATAAGCACATAGTCGTGTGATTTAACTCACACTGTTGGTCTTGATTTAGACTATTGTTACGCACTGCTGTTAACTTCTCAGGGCAAATGACTGTAAACAAAAATTGAGATTGATGAGCTGTTTGGAGCAACATCACATTTCTGCCACTGCAGTGATGTTCAGTGCTGTAGGTGCCAGCATGGAGCCAGCACACCTCAGCCGGTAGCCTCCAATTTAGCAGCAGCAGCAGCAGCAGCAGCAGCAGCAGCAGCAGCGACAGGACAGTGAAACTCAGTAATTGGAGAGACAGGTGTCATCGCGAAAGTTTTTCTACTGTATCTTGACCCCATTCACTCAGACTTACTCGCTTCTTTAAACACCCTCTCCTTCACTGTGTCACATTGCTCATTATGTTGCTCACCTTCCACTGTCTCTCTTCTCACTAGGGAAATTGAATACAAGCCGAGATTTATGAGCTCCTCTTATCTTTTTTTTTTCTACCGGTTTATCAATTAGATGTATTCTACGTGTCTGTTTTGGAACATTAAATAGGGAGTATTTTTTTCGGATAAACAAAAATTAAATGAGGAGGAATGTGAGTTTTGTGTGAGCATTGTCACAGACGGTGTTTAGATGTGTTATACGCTCGATATTTTGCACAGAACGCACCACTGACAAGATTAATCGAGTTTGCAGGGAATACGGAGCTGGCAGAAGCCTGGCTGATAAGGAACCAGGTGATGGTCATTAGCTGGAATCCCTCGGTAGGCTCAGGTAAAAGGGTCAGAACAAGAAGGGCTGACAACACCCAGCTTGTGTGAAATCTGGCTGTTTGCAGTGAAAATGAATTCCAAAATTTTGCCTTTTGGTATAACACATTTTGTGAAGTTCTTTTGTTTTGTGTATTGCACTTAGCCGCTAGAAGCCATAACGTTATATCTGCCAGCTGAAACCACCTGGGTACAAAGTGGTATGTCAGACAGGGCTAGGCTAGCTGGTTAGCATGCTGTCTTCATTAAATCTGGGCAACACAGACATAGCCTCAACATTGTGCTTACTTTACAGTCTTTTAACAATGGGTCCTTCCATGCCAACTCTCCTAGGGCATCACAGTTCATGTCATGGATGTTCTTGAAAAAAAATCATGTGAAATGTCTGTTAAATTCACGGGACATGGGGCTCTGAAATTATATTCAAAAAGCTTTGTGGCACTCGATTTTTTTTAAGCAGGACCAAATAACATCTCGATGTGACAGAACCACATTAATACATACCCAACATTTGGTTGCAAGAAAGTGAAAAACTAGTGGAATTTGAGTTAAATATGTTAAGTTTCCTGAGGGTGTCTTGGACTTTGTAGGTGAAATTTCAACCCAATCCAGTGAAAAAGAATGGATTAGTGAGGTTCAGAATACACATAAATAGAATCACTGAAATGTTGAAATTTTGCTCTGAGAGCCAAACTTAAAAAAAAAAAAAAAAAAACATGGGTTAAAAGTATTTGGAGTTTTTCACCATGATTTCTTTCGAGAAAATCCACAACATCAACAGTTTTTTGAAGGTTTTAAACCAAACTAAAATTCTAAAGCATTATGTTGGAAGCAAACAGCGCAAAACAGTAAGGAGATATGACTAAAGGTCAGTCATGATGGTGGTACTTGGGGAGCCTAATATTTTCTGGGTTGAGGAGCCAAACCACAATATATTCCTGAACCAAGCCAAGTCTTGGTGCCTTTATGCAGCAGGTTGTATAGTCACAGTCACAGCTGAATGAAGCAGCCTTCATTAAGGTGTAGGGAAGCGGAAAGCTTTGGGGGAACTTCCCTCTTGGCGGCCATCTATCAGCGTGTTTCAGAAGCTGCATTTAATAATTTTGTAAACATTGTCTTGTCTTTCACTTGGATTTTGAAACAACCCTTGCAAATATCCAACACTTTACAAAAATGTCTATCTTAGTTCAGCATTGTAATTTGTTCCGGTAGTTGCACAGAACTTACATTTGTACGTCGCACATGGTCGGTAAGTGAGCATCGTTCCAGACTAACTATGAGAGGGTTATAACCAGCTTCCACTCCGGGCTTATTTGTATGGGATTGTACCTAATGTGGTGAACCCTCCATGAGGACGAGCAAATGGAGTGGAAGTGGATAGGGTGGAGAGGGTGTAGGGGTGGTTTGAGAAAGGCCCTACTTTGATTTACAACCTCATACCTAACACTTTCCATGTGGAGTGAGTGGAAATGGATTCTACGTCTCACTCAGCACCGAGCCACTTAATAGATCATCCTGTGGACAGCTCCCGCCAGTGAAATTGAATCTAATAAATTCATCTACCACTTGTGCCTTCATTATGAGATATCTCCTTCAGCGCTATAAAAGGTGAATAACTTAACAGATGAGTAAAAACCACTTCTTTCAGCTGAGAGCGCGCCGCTATCAGGCACACTTTCATTTCCCAAAAAGTATTGCCATTCCAAAGTTATTTGTTTTGCATCGACGACGATGTTGTTATGAAGAAGCCGTGGAAAGAACAAACCTTTCTTCTTTAAAACTCCTGTTTTTTATGATTCAGCTTTAATGGTTATCAATGAGACATCGATGCTGTTGTTGGGAGCTGCTGCTGCTGCTGCTGCTGACAAAAGCAGAGTTGATAAAAGACCTAAATAATTCATTACAGAGACGATGCCCAGTGAAGACTACATCTTAATACCCTTTTTTATTAATTGGCGGAGACGGGTTCTCGAGATTTTTTATGTGAGACGACATGCCTACTGTTGCCTTATTTTTTTTTGTACAGGAATAGCAACAGCTTTGCTGACAACCCGTCCCTGTTCCCCCCCTAACCTTCCTCTTCTCTGTCAGGTTTCAGACAGAGGAGGCGAGAGGTGTTGTGGGAGTCCAGCAGTCCTCTGGAGACCTGCCCCCATCTGGTAGAGTCCGTCCCCTGTGAGGATCCCGTCTGCTACCTGTGGCAGGTCCAACAAGAAGGAAGATGCGTTCCCGCTAAAAGCCCCTGTGGTCCTGGAACGGTGGTCCAGAACGTGACCTGTGTCAACGCTGAAGGTAATGTCCTCGATTTGCATCATAAGGAAGCAGATCACGTAAATATTTAAATCCTCAGTCACAGCGCAGAGATTTGTCCAGGAAAGTAATGCGGGGTGATTTTCTTTGTTCCAGTTCGATGTCACCTTCCTCCTGCTATTAAAGTACACTTAAAGGACATTTTGATAAAAATGCTTAGTCGCTTCCTTGCCAAGACCACGATGAGAAGCCATCCTTTTTGTTACTTTTGGACAGCAGCCCAGTCACCGGAATAAAATGTTGTCACGGTATGTTTTTGCTGATGGCCGTGGTGGTGTGATAGCCGGGCGAGTTGGCTGCCAACTTTCAGATGGTTTTTCAGCATGTCTAAGTGTGAAACCACTTGATATTTTTGATGGGAAAGTCGGGACATCTTTGGCCGTGTTTGTGTCCACAGAAAATAGGTCTTTTAAGCCAAAACATAATCTTCTCCTCGTGCCAACCAAGTTTTTTTGTGCCTAAACCTAATTTTAGCAGAGCGTTGCGCAACATAGAGTAGAAAAAAAATTTACCTCAAGAAGTGTTAAAGTTTGAACATTTTCATGTTTCGAGGAAACGTGCATTGCCAACATTTATTCAGGTGATTGGGTTCTGGACAGAGTCAGCACTTTTGCTCTGTTTCTATTTTGTATAAGCTAGCTCCCGGCTGTAGCATCACACTTGTGGGATCAATCTCTTCATCGAGCTCCTCGCAAGAAAACCAACACGGTTTAATCTCCCAAAAAAAGTCCAACTATTCTTTGAACAATTAATGAACGTTGTGAAATGACTACTGGATTTTCTCTCTCAGCCATCATCCAAGTGTTTAATGACCAAATTATTATACTATAGGAAAAAACGATAGCTCAGTAAGTTTTAAAAGGTGCCACAGTAGAGCTGTCAGTGTCGCGGTCCAGACACGTAATGTCGTCAGCGGCATTGTGACGCATGAACTATCAGGTATAATGTGATCCATTGTGCTCAGTGGTATCATCACATTGGGTGATAGGAACATCAGTGTTAATGAAGCATGAATTATTCATGAGGGTCCATCACTGAGTTTATAGGCACAGAAAACATTGGCCTGATTAAAAAATCAGAATCTCAGCTTCCTGCTAAGCATTAATTGCTCATCTCCATAGATTATAAACCTAATTGCGCCCCTTTTTTTTTTTGCCTGTGTTTTATTATTCTGTCACAATGGATCATGTGTATGTTTGTCAAGAAGGCAGCGGAGGGTCCAGATTTATTAGCCGGCGAGAGGGCGTAATGAGTTTTGACAGGGCGGCTAAGAACGCAAGCTTTGGCGGGGTTTGAAGAAAAAGGGGCTTATGAAATTATCTGCTGCGGATTTATTGTATGTGAATGTTGACAAGTTGTTCACTGTTCCCTTCCTTAATTGGCTTATCGAACTTTCCATTTAAGCGTGCTATTTTCTCGCACAGTCACAACGGTGTCACGGCCAAGTTGGTAAGTGATGCAAAAATCGTGTTAAGGGCTCTGTTTTACACAAAAAGACACCGCAGGCTGGCGTAGCAGTGTTATAGGTAAGGACTGAAAGAATCACTGAGCATGACAATATGAGTCACAGTTTCACAGATGATACTGTCCGTGAGAAAACTAAAGAAGTTTCAGATTTAGACTTGCAGTTATTGTCTGTACGAGATCTACTGTAAAACACATTGCCTGTCTAATCTGCACAAAACAAATGATAAATACATATTTCTGGAGAATGACTATTTTATTTTTTATTATTCTGTTGTGAGTAGTTCTGATAAAATATAACTTTAATGAGGAAATATGTTTTGGCATGCCGGCAGTCCTGGTGTCAAGGATTTGACACCGACTGTGTCAATTCATGTTATTCAAATTAAAACGCACCATCTACGCGCTCATTACACGTAATGACAACCAAACCAAAACCAACCGCCGCTGCTACTCTTCCTTTAATGAATTGAACGGTGGACAGATGGAAACGTAGATCATTAGACAGACAGAATAACGCCTGTCTGTTGCTGTGATTCTTATGTTTTGCGCAAACATCTCGGTGACCTCCGGGTTTGATTGCGATCATGTTTTTTCTCCAGATAAAATATGCTTTTTGGTTACTTTTTCTGTCGTGCTTCACGTATAAATTGAGTAGACCTTGGGAAGAGGCAGCCCACTAATTGCCGGTCTGTCTGCACATTCAGACTCATAACATCTAAACTCTTCCTTTCAGACTCTACACAAGGAGAGGAGATGATGGACACTTTGGTCCGTGTTTAGTATTTAATTTAGACCAATCTGTAAAATCTGAGTTTGGTCACAGATTCACAACCCATTAGACCCATATATATATGAACAGCTTTAAAATAATTTCTGCATTTTTTTTGTTTTGTTTTGTTAGTAGTATTATTATGGACTAGGTAAATTAATATGAAACATAACAGTCGGATTACATCAATTAAACAAATGTTGACAGTTACTATTATTGTCATGAAAAAATGTGATATATTGGGCATATAAAGTCATTCATTTCCAGGATGCATCAAGATTTAGGTTAACGACTGAATGTTTTATCGTGTGCATTTTACATTTTAAACAGGCTGTTATCAGTCACCGCTCATCCCAGATATTTTCAATGCAGCTTCAATCAAAGCGATCCAAATCCAGCCCTGGAGGTGGAGCATTAGTGCCGTTATCCGCAACATCTTTTGGTGCCTGTGGTGTCGGCAAAGAGATTCCAATAATGTTTTTACAGTACTTTACAATTCTGTGGAGAGAGCCACGGGTGTCTGAAGATGCTATGGCAGGAATATTTTCAGAATGATGGTGAAGAATAAAATACCTGCAGTCATGCTGTAGCCGCTGTCGGCTTGGTTTCAATCATTTCAACTTTTTCTGAAAGTGCAGAAAATAGCTGACAGGGCAGTGGAAAAGCGAGAGAGGAAAGAGAGGTAGTGACACATCTGGAAAGGTGAAAGGATTGTTCACAATAATAAACAGTGAGCAGCTATGATGTACGTGTGCACGTGTCTGTCAATGGAAGAAGCTCGCCGTCCCTCCTAATCATACAACAAATTAGCCGACCTAATGTGTTTGTTTTAAAGTCTGAATTGATTTGAGCTCCCTTGGTTCATTAAAGATGTTTATGGATGAGATGTGATTGGTGTCTTAAAAAAAAAAAAAAAAAAAAAGGCTTTGCGCATTCACATAAAACCTGCATTAACCATTGATCCAGTCATCAGTAAATTCATACAACATTTTCATCTTTGGATCTTACTTTTTCACCATACATTGGGAAATTGGTTCCTATCCTATTATTCTGCTGTATCCAATCTGCCCTCTCAGATGAATTCCAATAGAAGTAACCCTTCATCAGTACAAACCGTCATGTCTAAATCTGTTCATTCAAATGGATTTCAAACCAGATTTTTTATACAACTGAGCTGAGTTTTATCAAGTTTGCATTTGCTCTGCTACCACTTAGTAGATAGCAATGGAACATTTCAACCATTTAATTCATAACTTTGAGCTAAGTATTTTGACTTAAAGTAACCTATTTTAACTATTTATCAACAGTTTAAAGCATTTGTCCGCTACTTAAACTCTTTCTGGTTTTAACAACGACTTTAAGCTGACTATTTCAACTGTTTCTGAACTGTTTATGGCTGTTTATCCATAACTACTTTTTACTCACCATTTAAGACTTCTATTTTAACTGATTATCCATTACTTTG
>OMLP01039831.1:0-31946 GCA_900302685.1 Spondyliosoma cantharus | reverse complement strand
GACGGGGCTTTTTCTGGGACAGGTGCCAATTCCAAACAAAAGACACAAAAAGCCAAAAAAGAGTGAGATAGTTCCCAGCGGCAGGCAAAAAGTGGCACGTTTCAAGAACTGATTTGTAGAAATAACGTGTATGCATGTGTACCTATTCTCGGGACTTTTTTTTTTTTCGTTGCTTGAGTGAGAAGCAACAGCAGAGATCTTGAGTCCTCTCTTTCCCCCCTTCTCTGCTCTCTTTCTCCCGTGAAGGCATTTGAGTTTCGAGCGGGGAAAAGAAGGAGGGGCGGGTGGAGTTGGGAAGGGGCAGTGGGAGGCGGAGCCTTGCCTCCTCTCCTCCCTGCAAGTCTTCTGCATTATTCATATGCCCGGGCCAGTACTGCAATCTGACTGGCTGCCTGGCTTAGCATTCACCCGACATTCAGCGGCTCTGTTTGCTAACATTCCTCATTCAAAGCCTTGTTAACTGCCAGACGGGAGGAACACGCGACTCCATGGGAAACCCACATGGCCTCCTTATTGTGGCGGGCCCTGACAGTCTCAGACTAGGAGGTGGCAGACAGGGGAGAGCGAGGGGAGCCAGTTTGCAAATATTAGAAAGCAAGTTAGCTGAGATGAGGCGGGTTGCCCGAGGCTTAGAGTCGGGTTTGGGGTAAGGTGGCCAGATTGACAGGGTTAAGCCCAGACAGAGGGCCAGACAGATGGGCAGACAGACATATAGACAAGGCGTTGAGGCAGACAGGGAGGCTGGCAGACTTTGTGGGACTCTGAATGGGTCTCTCGTTGGCGTGCCCGCCTACTCCTTGCAGGGAGTGCAGAGCTGTGTGACTGAATCCGAGCTCCTTCTCTGCCCTTTTCTACAGAGAGGATATGTGGACATGCTGCGTACAGCTACGGAGGGAATCCAGCACAATGAGCGGCGGAGATCTCGGCGCTTTATCCCGGATAGCTGACTGACTGCGGTTTGTGTGCCAGTTGCCTCAAAGTCTCAGTGGTAAGTCATGGAGTGTGTGTGGGTGTGGAGGTAAGTGTGTGTGTGTGTGTGTGTGTGTGTGTGTGTGTGTACATGTATGCCTGTGTATGTGAAGCATGCACACATGCAACGGTTTGCTTTTGACAAAACCGATGAAACACTAAGATGAAAGCAGCGCTACAGCGCGGCTTCGTTTTCGACCCGAACTCCGTGTTGCTGTGTTGAAGTCTGGGTGTTGTTTCCTTCAGGGCGACACGACTATCCAGAGAGGAGGCTTAACTGAATATAGGCGAACCAAGGGGGGAAACGTGGCACGGGCTTTGAATTTCCGACGAATCGGAGCTAATCTCTCCTCTGGTGCGTTCCTACCTGCAGTTTTGCACTCCAGGTCGGCCTTTTGTGTGTGTGAAAGAGAGACGGTTTTGGAGGGAGCAGAGAGGGACTAGTGCTGTAATGTTGGGCCGAGGGCCAGACAAGGCCTGCTGCACAAGGCCGAGCCCCACCACAACGCTCCCTCTCTCACTCTCTCTCTCTCTCTCTCTCTCTCTCTCTCCCTCTGTCTCCCTCTATCAGTCTCTCCCTCTGTCTCTCTCCCCTTTTCTCTCCTGGTCAGCTATCAGAAAACTATTAACCGCGATTCTCGTAATGAGTTTTCTCATTAAAACCTTGTCTCCGTGAATATGTGTGGGGTTTATGGTTTGTAATAGAAGGTTAAACATTTGAAAATGGGTCATTGGTGACACGTGGCCACATGTAGCGTTGATATAGCTCGAACAGGCCTTCTGGACATTCAGTTTATTATGTTCTTTAACTAAAGTGGCTCGAATATAAGCCTTCGTTTTCATTTGTTGCATTTTACTTTGCATGCGTAAACAAGCAAAATGTTTCTCATTGTAATTCGCTTATACGGTTTGAAGAATCAGTTAAATTCAAAGAAATCTCACTTAAACACAGTATTTGGGTTGTGTAACTGAATCGGAATAGAGCAGTTTGCTTTGTTAAGAATAATAAAGGCTATATTTGTCATTAGCATTAGTATCACACCTTCTTCATCCCTGAGGAAGAATAGCTCTAATTTTATCTGTACAATATCATATTTTCTACATGATTAAAAAACTAATGTGCCACACCCCCCCTCGCTCCCTTCTAAGTGTGGCATCTTTTAATTATCGCCCATAAATCATATTTTTTGAACCAACGCTAATTGAAAAATCTTTTTTTTCCACATTCCCTGTCGTTAGGCTTCGTGTTGAGTACCTCAGCACACCAGAGTCTACCATGACCAATAGGTAGGAGTGAAGGCAGTGTGAGTCATCACCGATAGCTATAGTCATCCCACCTACGTCTTACGTTACATACTACAGAGGCTGACGCGAGCTCCGCCATCATGGTCACCCCCGCAGGAAAGACCCTAACTTCGCTCCCCCGCATTAGGTGTGTCTGAACCCCTCTTCTGAGAGCCTCAACCCGCTGATATTACGAGTGAACACGTCAGCATTAGAACAAGGAACACGTCATTGCTGAGCACCAATCAGCTCACAAGGTGCTGCTGTAAAAGCTCGCAGCAGAGTCAAATGAAGGATTTTTGTTGTTTGATTTTTCATTGCTCTTCTTTTGTATTTCCTTTTTTTAATTTTTTTTTCCAGCGAGGAACAAAAGGTGATATTTGCGTGCGCGGAGCCGTGACACTCGTCACGATCTAACGGCCTTCGGGGTATCGGTCAAGAATTGCGCTTCAACGTTCGTTTCATAACTTGGAACCTGTCAATCGTTTTGTGAACTTTTAAAAAATACTGAAAACGCTTTAAAGCGTTTGAGCGCTGACGCTTCTGTTCTGTTTTAGGAACTGCAAGAAAGTCATACAGTGTATTTACTAACAATGGCTGTTGTAGAAAGAACATTTTATCCTAAAGCTAAAAAAACAAACAGAAAAAACTGGTTAGGTCTTGGAATTTATATATTTTTTTAGACGCAATGGCAATTGATAGGAGTTTGTTGTCAGATTTTATACAATAAACATTGATTTCCTGCACTTAAATTGTCTGACCTTAATGACGTCCTGTAGCATTTTTTAAGCAGAAAACGTTCTATAGAAATTTGAGATTTTACTTCCAAATTGAGTCAACAAGTCTGGTTTCTAAAAACAACCATTTGATGTGTTACAGAGAACAGCCAAACTAAAGGAAATGTGAACGCTAACACAAAGAGTATCACACCACATCTTAAACAAGACACGCAGGACACACACACACACACACACACACATAGGCAAATACCCAGACACATTTGATGCTATGTACCCCACAATGAACCCTGGCTCCTTGGATGAATGGGGTTCCCACGCCTCTCCCAAGGAGTGCAGGGCACAGCCTCCTCCTCTGAGCATTCACACACACACGCACACATGCACACACAATGCACTCTCTACAGATGGCCACACAGTCTTACTCAAACACACACAGGTGCATTTGAGTATAATACAAAGATGAACACAGACATAATTAAAAAAATATTGTCTATTCGTCAGAGGATTTACACACATGACAAGTGTCAGTTTTTAAGATGGAGTGACACACAGCTTTATCTTCACCGTCTTAAAAAGTTACTTTTAATTTGTTAAGCAGCAAACAGGAAGCTAAATGAGGTGATACGTGTTTTGGTTGTTGTACTTTCAGTAACATTTCAGTTACACCTCCTCTTGTTTCTGTGTGTGTGCGCGCGCGTGTGTGTGTGTGTGTGTGCGTATGCGTGCGTGTGTGAGAGTGAAAGTGTGTGAGAGACTGTGAGCCAGTCATAAGGTTTTGTTTTGCAGGGAGAATTTAAATGAAGCAGAAACAAAAGTTCGTGGGAAAATCTAACATTTCATTTAGTAAGGGTTCAGCAACACAAAGTCATTGAGCGTGTGTGTGTGTGTGTGTGTGTGTGTGGTTTTCACATGAATATATAAACGTGCCTCAGCTAACTCTAAAATGAGTTTAGTTTACAAAGGGGATATATTTTAATGTTTAATTTGGATTATATTTACTCAAATGCACTTGGCTGTTTTTTTTAATAAGTTTCACGTTGAATTATACATTTTATTTCTCGTGTAAAAATAAGTTTGTAATTTACTCTTTTATACATGATATATTTTTATATATGTTAACTTACATTTCTTTAATAAGACTTTTTTCTCAAATAACTTGCTTTGACACTGCATAGTGTGTGTGTGTGTGTGTGTGTGTGTGTGTGTGTGCGTGCGTGCATGCGTACGTGCGTGCATGCGCAGGCATGTGAGTCGGGGCTATAATATTTATTTATATAACATATTATATTTAAAATTGTTTGTTAGTCTAAAAGGTATTTTAATTAAAAAAAAGATTTTTTTTAAGCTTAATCAGATGCTCGTTTGTTTCTTAATGTTCCATTAATGCTCTCGATATTTTTAATATATTAAGAATTTTTTAAATTTCAGCCCTTTATTTTTAGAATAAAACATATTATTTCCAATAAAGAAAATTTCTGAAAATTTGCATAATTGTCGTAGAAAAAAGCCACGATTTTACTAATAATTCTCACAACACACAGTAATCTAATTCCACCAGTCATTTTCCGAAGCAAATTTTTTTCTGACAGATGAATCTTCATCCTCTTCATCACCGGCCAGTATATGGTAATACAGTTATCCGATCTAAATCGGGCAGCAATATTCTGGGCCATGATCACTCTAACATATGTTACATCAGCCTTAATGATACACTCAAGTAGCTGCTTGGCAGGTTTATGACCTGAGGGCTACATGGACACCTTTGTGTGTGTGTGTGTGTGTGTGTGTGTTTTGTGAATATAACTGTACAGTATTTTTTTTGTGTGTGTGTGTGTGCGTGTGTGTGTGTGTATGACTATATTTATGTCTCCGTTTTTCTCTTCCCTTTGCAGGCTCATTATTATGGAATGACTTAATTTTTCCTGCTCAGACCTCAATGTCAAGGTTGGTCTCATGTTTTTATTAATTTTCTATATTTTCAAATGTATTTTTATTTTATGTGAGTATATATTTACATCACACTCAGTGATGCGTTTAACTGTGTGTCTGCATCCTGTTTGGGTGTGTGTGTGTGTGTGTGTGTGTGTGTGTGTGTGTGCATACCACCACACTGCTGAATTCTCAAATTCAAAATCATTTCGACCTGTAGCTGCAAATATGCATCCTCTTGCTTCCTCTTCAGCCTGCAGGCACACAACACAATCAACACAGTTTGTTGTTAGTTTATTGAACACAATTCGGATTGTGTTGTCTTCAGCGACTGTGGCAGTGAGCGCCGTGTCCTCGTCAAAAACCGGCCCCGGCACGTCGTGTGTGTCATGTCATCCGAATCAGTACGTCTGTGGTGCGGCTCAAAGATAATCTCTTCAAAGGAAATTAGTCGGGAAAAAAGGGGAAAGAAAAGCCGTCAGCCTAAAGGTCAAATGAAGATTAGAGGGAAACAGTACACGAGGGCACACCGGCTGGCACCCGGAACTGCACAAAGGCCTCATTGTCACGGGAGCCCTCGGCACTGCACACACTCTCCTGCGTGCTTAGGAAGACATGACACCTGTTGGTGGCTTTGGTCAACTGCAGGCAGAGTGACCGGACACCTTCACAGGGCAGCGAATGTGGGGACTGTCTTGGTTTTGAGCACAGTAAATTAAGTAATTCAGAGGCACACGAATATTCGAACGATTTTGAACACAGTACCGTTCAAATACAGTCAAAGGTATTTCTCAGGTCATATTGCTGTTGTGGTCCTTCTCTTTGAGTGTGCCGCTACATGAAAGTTAAAATGACAAAAGAAAAGTAAAAAGCAATATCTTTGGTTTAGATTTGCTGATTTTACCATTTTACTCCAATCGTCCAGGCCCACTGGGTCCACTCACTTCAATGAGTTGAGTGGTTAATCTCAAAACATTTTAAGGATCATTCTTGACAGCTTAACAGAGATTTACACTTCGTGGCATCTCACATCCAAAAGTGTTGGACGAATGTTCTTTTGGAAGGTTGTACGAGAGTTCATGGCTGCAGGGCGTTCTGTAGTCACACCTCTCATTAGGTAATGACACCATTATATCTATTACACACTTGATATGGGAGTTTTTGGAACGTGTTAATGATATTACAATCCAAACACATTTTATTTTAATTATAGTTTTTAAAATAATTTCCTGCAGTAAAAAGAATACACACAGCAAGTACAAGACTATTTTAACACTCTGCTAGTGTGTGAATGCATACCAACAATTCAAAGATTTAATTTAACACTCATTTTGAACTCTGAGGCAATGTTAAAGGGTTAGTTCACCCAAGCTACAAAACATGTCTGGCTTGCCTCAAGTAGTTTCTGGCCAAATTAATGAATTGGTGTGAGTGATTTTTTTTGACAGATTTTTTTAAGGGCAAAAAAGAAAAGAAAATTATCTGATTTCAGCTTCTTAAATATGAATATTACCCAGTTTTTTTTACTCCTCTGTGACAGTAATTTGAATAATTTCAGGTTGTGGACAAAACACGACATTCTAAAAGGTCATCTTGGGCTTTGAAAAATGTTGTTTGACATTTTTAACAACTTCGGCTGCTCAATTTAATGGACAAAATAATCAACAATTAAAATAATTGTCGGTTGCAGCAATAATACAGCCGGTTTTGCCTTAATTTGCCTTGAGAGATCCGAGATACCTCTCTACCCCAACACAATGTAGGAGTACGGAATTTAGTTTTCATTGCTCACAGCAGTGAAAAGACGTATAATAATCAATATATTTTGTACTTTTTTCAGACTATTTCTTCAGGAGACAGAAACTCAATGCACCAGACATGAAATTCAGTTCACCCCTATTGTATTTGGATGAAGGTTAAAATTTCATCCATTATCAAAATCTTCATGAATATCACCAGAAGTAAACGAGAAACTTACAACCATACAATGAAGCTCATACGTTGCCGTACACGTTAGCAGTATAAGTGAGGAGAGGTTTGTTATGTACCTCACAGGCTCGGACGTTAAGTAGCTCGTGTAGAGATTTGTGTGGCATTTATGAGATAACCGACCTGCTATAAACCAGCCACAAACCAGTGCTTGCGTGTAGTGTGAGCCGGAGGAGTTAAGGCCGTGACTCACTTTTATAAGTGTGGGCCCACCTCGCCTCCGCGCGTCTCCCCCGTCGCTCCCCCGCTCGGGGGAAACCGCAGCAGAGCCGCAGCCTCTCCTGTCTCACTCAGGAAACTCCCTCCATCAACCACAGCCTGCCTGTTTGACCTTCCAGCCAAACACACATACATTTCTACTCATTTACACAGATGTACTATAGATGAAGGTAATCTTCAGAAGATTTAATTGCCTAGTTTAAAGATAATGGCGTCGCTTATCGGCTGTGGGTGTGTTTGTTCACTTTAGAGGTGTCACCTGAGCCAACAGGTAACAACATGCAGATTGCTAAACAAGATGCTCATAAAAGATTCAGACAGAAGACACTCTCACTCTGTGTGTGTCGGTGTGCATGCATGTGTGCAGGCGTTTACGCACAAACCGGTACAGATACTGCTTTCATGTGTGTGAGCGCAGTCGTTCTGCGGTGTGTGAGACACGAGGTGAAAGTGTGACCTTTGGACACCCAGCAGCAGCTCACTCTCTCCTCTCATTTGTCTTCCTTCAGGCCGAGGAAACCTGAGAGGAAGCGAGCTGACAGACAGCACGGGACTGAAACGTCTCTGCAGAGAGGAGGTGACCTGTCGAGCATCAGTGACTTTTAAGGAAGTATTTTGACGGCTTTGATATGATCTCAGTTTGTGACACGGTTAGTTCACTCTCACATCAAATTGGATATCCTGTAAATATAGAAAGCAATTAAAAAAAACACAATAAAACTACAGTGAAATAATAATAATCATAAATACATGAACCCTACTTACAAAATCACAAAGATTCACTTCACTTGTTTTTAACTTTGATTGTCCAATGAGATAATATTTTTTTCTTTATTTAAAAAGGTATTAAATGTTAAACAATGAAATGTAGTGCAGCAGTTTAATTCAGCTGTGTATCTGTGCTTTAGTCGGGCCATTTGTCGTTTTGAGTTCGTCTCCCCAAAGCTCCACCGTCAGCCGCGAGAGACGTCTGCAGGAGACATACTGTCCTTTGGGGTGAGGTAGTAGGTTGTATAGTTTTAGGGTCATTCCCAAGCTGTCAGATGACTATACAACTTACTGTCTTTCCTGGAGCGACTGTCATGGCAGCAGCATCATCATCTTGAAAATACAACTTCACCACTGCAAATCATCTGGAAGGAGGCAATAACTTAGAGAGTGTGTAGGCTGTCCATTTTTACTGCCTGACATTAATCAGCACGTTACTGAAATTTAGACACTATGTGGAATTTTAAACAGAACTTTTGTCCTATTTTTTGACTATTAAAGTGTTTGAATGTGCTTATTATAATTGCAAATGTTCGAACAACCTGTCTCCATTAGCTACTATTTGAATATTAGTTTTCACTTGTATCTAAATGCAACATTTTAACTAATGTTTTCATCATAAATTTCGCTGCATCCGTTGTAATAACAACAAAGTCTTCATTTACACAGCGAGCAGATCATCCTCCTACCCACTCGGGTGACTTATGGTGTTCGTACAGGGTGAGGTAGTAGGTTGTGTGGTTTCAGGGTTGTGATTTTACCCCATCAGGAGCTAACTATACAACCTACTGCCTTCCCTGGAGGGCAGCAATACAACACAGGAGGGGAGTACACGTGTCATTAGGAAGAAACTGACTCTCGCTAAGTCAAGACGGGCTTTTGATTTCTAAGGTTTCAGTGAATAGGTGAGTGGTGCCAAATCACCAAATGCATTTCATAGCAACATGAGTTACTTTACATTTACTGTATGTATGAATGTGTGTATGGATTCATGGAAAGTGCTTTCGACCTTAGAAACTGTATTTTTAGCATCAGTGGTGTTTTAACTTTGTGCTGTTTTACTAATAAATAAATAAATAAAGACTGGATATGAAATAATGTAAGAACAATGACTTGAGTCTGGTCCTTTCAATTTCTTCTAAATACTGACTTCTTTCTTCAGAAATCCTTGTGAGGAGCTCATTATCATTCAATACGAATCTTAAAAGCCTCTGTAGCTTGTGCCTTTACACGTAGATATGTCCTGTATCTGTCTATTAAGAATGTTCTAAGAGTTACACATGCTTTGTCTTTATCTTTACTCTCTGTAGTTTAACACAAAAGCAGTTACTTTGAATTTTCTCCACGCAAGATGTTGGTAACAGAATGTATCAAAGGAAAAGAAAAATGTATTTGAGGATGCAAAATTCAAAGTAGACAAACAAAAAAAAAGTCATAGAATTTTATTTAAGCTGAACGATGTTAATCATTTTTAACACACGCTTTGAGCTAAGTTCTGAAGTTGCGGCCCAAACTTCATCAAAGCTGATCTAGGTTCACGCCATCTTGAAACATCTTCAGACTTGCTTTAATTCAGAAAACATGAGCATGTGGGCTTCTCTCACAGATGGAACAAGATAACAGGTGCTGAGGTATCAGCAAATAATCATAAATTATCACCCTCCCACTGGTCTGTGAAAACACCCTGAGCCTGCTCAGAAGAGGTTTTTTGTCTCGCTTCAGTGTGGATGTCAAGTCCCCCCATACTGTTGAGGTATCTGGGCAACAACACATTCTGATTTGTGGTTTAACTCAGTTTAAATTTAACCTGTTCCTCCTCCTTGTGTGAGTTAAGGAATGTAGACGGTGTGGGGCTCACAGGTCCAGGGGTCCCCGGAGTCAGTATTCAGCTGTGTGTGTGTGTTAAAGGTTAGCA
The DNA here is from genome assembly GCA_900302685.1 of Spondyliosoma cantharus. NCBI lineage: Eukaryota > Metazoa > Chordata > Actinopteri > Spariformes > Sparidae > Spondyliosoma > Spondyliosoma cantharus. The sequence goes on along the minus strand of OMLP01039831.1, from coordinate 22,133 downwards.
CAAGACAAGGCAACTAGAGAGTAAACTGAGTGTGACCCTCATGTCAGATGGTAGGAGATGTCTAAATGTGTACATTTCCAGAAAAGGATAGAGGGATCATTTGAGTCATTTTGGGATACAAGACCTAAGGAGTGACAGTAACAGATTTAGTCATTTATGGGAGATGAGCTGGGGGACAGACCAACTCCTCTTTTAGTCGATTGGACAGATGTACCCTCAACCCAAAGTGACCAAAGAAGTAAGTAGGTACAGCCAAAGAGACCCGCACGAGTAGAGAAAGGGTGGTGGTTACTTGTAGATTTCCTGAGATCGAAGAGTCGAGAGGATTTCTGGTAGAGCGGAGGGCAAAGCTTTAGACAGAGCGGCCGCCCTGGTTCGGACCCAGGCTTGAGATCTGTTTCAATAAAGATTGCTCTATCATTCCACCCAGCCTTACCTCCGCAGAATTCTTTCATCATCAAGCTATACACCGACACCTTTGATGAAGACAGCCCAGAAACAGCTCTGTCTCTCACCTCGGCGCGGGGACGCATTAATACGCTGCTGTGTATTTGTACACAGTAGATGGCGCCAGATATATGTTGGCAGTCTACAACTTAACTGCATATTGGCAAGATTTATTTTACATAAGGAGAGTATATTCTGCGAACTTAACTGGCTTCTACCACAGGAATGTTTATGTATTTATGAATGTTTAATAACTACAAAATGTGTTGGGCACAGTCGAAAAATAACACCATTTCAATCAGCGGCAAAGGTGCAGTAAATTAGAAACGGAATTGTTCAGCTTTTTCATTTTGTCACATTTAGTAACAAAATTTGTAAAAAAAAAAAAAAAAAAAAAGTGCAGCATATCCCTCTGAAATGTTGCGAAGTAGAAGTATAAAATGCCACAAGATGTATCTACTCAAGTTAAGTACAAGTACCTCAAAGTTACTGCTAAATTACCATGTGCAAAGTATATAGAATAGGTGAGAATGAGTGTAATATGGTAGACAATAATGTAACACTGTTCAAATCAGGTCAGTTTTATTTATACCGCCCAAAATCACAATCACATTACCTCAGTGTGATGTCGTGTGGTATTTTATTGTGAAAAACTGTGGCTTTATTGAGCATTTACGTAATCAGTATTCTATGATAGGCCAATATGACGTAGTTGACGTTTAATTAAGTCAGTGATTCACACATGTTTGACGAGACGACCTGCCGATTCTCCAGTGATGCGTTCACTGACATCTCGACATTTTAGTGTCCAGTTCAGGAGACATCACGCGCAATCCGGACCGACCCGTGACGTCTCGAGCCACCAGGAAGTGATTGCCTCCTGCCAAAAACTTGGGGGATGAGGGGGGCTCCCACTTTCAGCTCCCGGCGTGCCCATTGGCTGAAACCATAGGTGTGTCAGGGGGGTGTGTGCGCCGTGTCGCCGTCAGTCGCTGCGTGCGTTCACTTCCTGTGGAGGACGAGCGGAGGTTTGACAGCGCGCAGGGAGGAGACGCGTCGAGTTTTCCAGGCAGCGGAGTCAGATCTGGAGCGGCGTGTCGGACCCAATCACCTCCCTCCTCCTCCGATCACACACGGCCGTCCATCCCGGTGACGGCGCGGGGAAATGCTCCGGATAGCAGCCTGTGAGGTAATTCAGAAGCTTTATGTCCAGTTATGTAAACCTGACTTGGCTGCTTTTAAACTAACTCGCACACTACTGTGCAGGTGGTTAAAAAGTTAAGTCTGAGAGAGGAGGTGACTTGACACGCTTTAAAGTCCACACGCTGTCATATTGTGCCGATTTCGATTCATGCATTATAGAAGAATTCAGGCGAATGTCTCATTCTGTGCAAGCCAAACTTGACTTTCCTGACTAGCCCTCACCTGGTGTTGGGATCAGCCACTCACACCCACAGCGGTGTCGAGAATAGTTTCAGTCTGATGATAGGAAAACATTTGTTGGCCGTAAATTCCCCTTTCAGCCCCCATTAGACTTGCATTTCCTTTTCTGTGCAGCAGTTCTGAACATGGGTGCAGTTCAGTAGAGTCTAAAAGTTGAACTAGTTTTAAATCAGACTGGATGCTGGTTCGTGGGTGTCTTCTGTATCTGATTTTTTTAGTGGCTCTTGGGTGACCTTGGACGCGGAGAGATCCAGACCGTAAACTGAGGTAACAAGAGCGTCGACATACAGCTGCCCTCACATACAAAGTGATTTTCTGTGGTCTGTTGTGTCCTCGCTGTCATCTGCTAACGTGCTCTGCTGAGTGCAGCCACTGTTTCCTCTTCCCCTATTACCTAAAGATAGCGGCCTCCTGTCTGGGATTATAGTTCCTCTGGGATTTAAAAAACAATGTCCTCTGAGGGGATACATGGGCCGGCCCCCGGTCATCTATGAAAGGGGAAATAAAGTCACACCAGCCCAGTTAGGAGTCGTTGTTGTTGTTGTTGTTGTGGCCCAATTTAAAATCAACACAGAGAACCAGGTCAGGTGGGTTCATCAGAAAGACTGTATGTCTTTAGTTTTTCCTACACAGTGCACAACATCATCTGATTCAAGAGAACCTTCAGTTTCCGTCTTATTCATTTAAAGCCCATATTTGACGTTTGCTTTGTCTGAGAACAGATTCATTTGGCAGAATTGTGAAAAGGGAAAGTCAGAATTTGTTGTCATTTTGCTGCGGGCTCAAACAGAACCTCAGGAAGTTTTTTTTTTATTTCAAAGGATGTTTTAGATTTCCATGTAAATTTCTGTTTTCGTCTGACTTTTCCTGACCAAGTCGCGGCCGTCAATTATGAGATCATCCCAGGCGTAATCCCATATTTCATTGACAGGTTATGTAGATGTGCCCCAAAAAATGTAGGACAGTGAATATAAATGTTATTTAATCACAACAGAAGACATTGAAGCAGATGTGACTTTAACAACTTGAACAACAAAAGTAGCTCGGCTACGTTGGTTTACTCAATGAATCAATGCTGAAGAATATGATGGTATCATTGTATTCCCTACAGAGCCGCTGAATGTCCAAACACGATATGTTCAATACCACTGAACATCTAAAAAACTCATTTAACATGAGTTTTTAAAGCTTATGGATAGAATTAGAGGTTCAAAGGTTGTTAAACATTTAAGAGCAATAGCTGTTAAGGTCTTTATTTGTTTTTTTATCCAGTTAGGGTGGCAACTAATGATTATCTTTATTCGCTATAATCAACCGATTATTGATTTTTTGGTCTAGAAAACATCAGATAAGAGGGAGAAATGTTCGTCATCAAACCCTAGAGCAGAACGTGTTGTTTTATCCGACCGACGGTCCAAAGTCTTTAATCGAATGTTGTGTAAGACCGAAGAAAACCAGCTACTTCCCACATTTTAGCACCTGAAAAGATAAAATGTTTTGTGTATGTAGCACTTTTGCTTGACAAATTAGTTGAACACTGATCAAAAGAACTGCAGATTTAATGTTTTTAAAGGACTAATTGATCAATCGAATGAGTGCCACAGTCAGTCGTGCCAGAGAGCAACTTCAGACACACAGAACTCAGATTTACACCATAAAATTGTCAAAACAAGACATGGATAATAATCACGAAGTGGTTTTAAAGGTGCACTATGTAAGAATTTGTGACGTGAAGAAATAACTTATTACCTTTTGTCAAAGACATCTGTGTGTTGTGTTGCAGAGATGTATTCTGAAGTTAGCATGCTAACCAGCTAGCCCTAACCTGCCCTGTCTTGTATTACCACCGCAAGCACCCAGTCTGGACCACTAACTGCACCGGTAACAGAGCTAACAAGCTAACATCAGCAACAGTTAGCAGCCCCTTTTTGCTTGGTGTGGTCTTGTGTGTGGTCTTGGTCTGGTTAGTTCTAGCAGTTAGATCACTTTACTGTAATACAGCCTTTAAAACTCAGATAGGACAACACACATGCCACATTACAGTAAGGATATAATAATGTATTATAATATTTTGGATACAACTGTGCAAAAATAACACATTTAAAATGACAATCAAAAATTCCAAGCAGGACCTCCAAGCAGCCACAGACACATGGGAAATGATTGGGTTACTTTTTGGGTGAACTCAATGAACTGAAGTCCAAACTGCTTCTTGTGTTCCAGAGAAAAACACGTTTGCCTAATCTACCGTCTGATGGAGAAATCTGTGCCAGCTGCCAGGAGCTTCATCGGTCTGTCAGAGCGCACGTTATGCGTCAGAGCAGCTTGACAGACCAGTTAGACGGCCAATAACCACTGTAGACACCGTACAGCACAATACACTGTAGGTACACGCATAAATCTTTCCACACCCCGCTCCCCCTTGCACAACTGCGGCGAACTGTTGGGACCTGTCCTCTGAAAATGCCGCAACCTAAAGACAGGATAACCAAGAAAAAACATGCTTTGATCAATTACTCTCCGGCCTCATCCACCAGAGTGACAGAGAGCGTTTTACCTCGTCCTCTGCATTGAAAGTTAAGAGTTGCACAACCGCATGTCAGCTTATGTTTCTTCCATGCTCGGCTTACAGATGTGTGCAGCTGTGAGATTTTTTACCTTGCGCTCTGAGATGGCCCCACAGTCAAATCTCTCAGTATCATCAGGCATTTGTTAGTGATTCTTGCCTAAATGCTGTGAGCATTATGACACTGATCACACTTCTATTATAACAATGTAAGAGGAAAGGGTTAGGGGGGTTTAAACAGAGAGAATTACCATATTTATTAGTGTTTTTCTGCATTTATCCTCATTCATCATTACTAACGGAGGTCTTACAGACAGAGCACTTTGTAACAATCTGCCTCCATGAATTACTGGAAGTTGGAGGGAGTGTTACAGAACATGGCTGTGAGCCGTGATGTCGTGTGATAGCTCAAACAGATGTCCTCTTACCCCGCTGTGAGCAGCTGGGAGCTTCACCAAACTCCCTCCCACCACACATACTTTGAGATCCACTCTGAGAGGAGAGGCGGCAGCCAGGGACGTAAAAAAAAGTGACTTCAATCTATTCAGATACTCAGAGTTGGTCAATAAGTCCGAGCTGGGGCTCACAGGTTGTGTACTTTGGCTGAAAAGGTTGGAATTTAATCTGCGAGTGGTGCGATTGAAATAATGGTCCACTGTTGACTCTTTGTGCATGGTTCACTTATTAAACAATCACCTTCACATTATGAACCTACCTCTGGCATTAGCAGCTGAAGAGCTGAACCTACTTCAGAACTGGAGTAAAATGTTTTATCTGAAACATGTAGGACAGCAAAGGAGCTCAGATCGTCCCTCATGCATGTTGTGTTGCTTGTAGAAATGTAGTTGAAGGCGACTCCACCAATTTTACACATTAAAGTGAGTTCACAGGTCTTGGGGGGGTTTACTGCATGAATCTTTTGAGGCTCCAGAAGAAGCTGAATGTAATCCGATAAATTGCCTCCAGTGACGACACTCAGTGGCAGTTGCATTGTGGGTAACGTCGGTGCGGGGTTTTTAAAAGGAGGTTTGGAACGCGTGGAATAAAACAGCCAATATCTCGCATTCTGCTTTTTCGATTTTTATCAATTCTTTTCGAAATCTGTAAAATGAGTGGACAACTTTTGAAAACCTAGCGCCTACATTACCCACAATGCAACTGTGCCACTGAGTGACATCACTGGAGGTACATTATCAGATTTCAGCTTCCTCTACAGCCACAAAAGGTTTTAGGTTTTCATTTTTTACATATGCAGTAGTACTCTCTAAGACCTGTAAACACACTTTAATGTGTAAAGTTGGTGGAATTACCCTTTACTATAGTAATAATATACTAATACAGTAACAAATTGCAGTCATATTGCCTGTCAACCAGGTTCTTCCTCTGTTGAGCGATGGCAACATCAACAGCTAGTTAACATGGGTAAAAAACAAGATACTGAATCACATTTGTGCAAAAATCATATCAGCGTCTCATGTTGCCTGCTCACTGACTGAAGCATTGCCCAAAACGGTCCAACACAGCCGGTGATATTAGGACTTTCTCGTCCTCTGTGGTGAATCCACACTAAAAAGCCTGCTTAATGTGGACAGAGGTTTAAAAGGGCGAGAATACAAACAAAGAAGTTAGTCACCTCAGTTTCTGTCATTGTTTCTGAGAACACGAGAGAGGCTAACCAGGCTTTAGTGAGAGTTTGAAAAGGTCAGAGACGGTTGTGTTTGTCTTAAAATGAACTAATCTAAAAACTACCTTGAGTGTGTCATCCTGAAAGCCACAACTAATGTAATGTCTGCCTGAGTCAGTTTCATTATCACCCACTGTCTTACTCTTTATCCCCCCCCCCCCTTATCACAGTCTGGTGAGTGAGGGGTTTGTCCTTTCCATGTCTGCCTTGATCTCCACCATGGCGGGGGATCTCTTCAGCCCACCGTCCCCACTAGGGGATTCCCTGCTGGACAGTCCGCTGTGTGGAGACCTGATGGAGGATCTCCGTGACATCTCCCAGTCCATAGGAGATGACACGCTGGGATTTGATTTCCCACAGTATCAGAGTACTGGCTCGGGGTCTGAGAGCTCCATCGCGCTGGGTGAGTAGTTGAATGTTTGAAAGAAAGGGAAGGCATTGTCCCAGGGTACATGATGAAAGAAACCACAGTGAAATAAATGTATAAATGAGCAATCACGAGAACTCAAGCTGCTTTTAAAATGATACTGAATATGTCTGAGTTTATTTTTTATCTCCTTCATTAGCAGCTGCCAACTTTTAGACCTTCAGTCTTCATTGTTCCATATGTAATGGTACTAAAGAGGCTGATGTAAGATGATAAGAATTAGCAACTCGACTCAAATTCTTTCTCTCTCTGTCTCCTCGATTATGTCATGATGCTGTCTCAAAAGTCTTAGCAGCATTTGAACAAATGGCCAATCTAAAAGTCTTTAAGAGATATCTAACTATAACACTCCAGTCAACAAAAGAAGCAGCCTGATTCACAGGAATCCTCAGTGTTTGACGCGGAATACAGTTTAATATGATGATTGTATCCAGATCTGTAACAGATGTCTTGTTATTGCCATCACTAGGACTTTTAGGTAAGGTTTAGGTTAGAGTTTAAGACGTATGAGAAAAAAGGGGCATATCCTTCAGTGATGTCTCAGAAAAATGGGCTCGGCAAAGACAAGATATTATGTGGAACTTTTCTTTCTTTCCTCTTCACAATATCAATATTGCTCTGGTTGGTTTTCAATCCACATTATAATGCTGTTAGCAACATTAGAAACAGAAGCCTGTCTTTCCTTTGGTCGTAAGTGGTTTTTCAACCCGTTTCTTTGGTTTGTTACATAAAGAAAGTATATGTTTTCTTATAGACACTTTCCCTGTACAACATAGTTTGGTGGTTAACTTAATTTTAGACTAATATTTTCTTCCTCAGTATATATTTTAAGTAAAAAATGACCAAATCTTTATGCCAATCTGTACAAAATGTTTTAATCTCCCTTCTCTGTTGTCAGTTTCACAAATATGTTTTTGTCATCTGACGCGTAAGCTTGGACAAAACTGAATTTAAAGCAAACCTTCACAAAAATGTACAACTGCTTACTTTGAAACAAGACTGTACAACTGACACATTTTCATTAACAGTGAAGGTGGATCATTAAATCAAATCATCGATTCAAGAAACTTTACGGGAATGGTTTGACACTGTGGACACTTGTTTGCTTTCTTGCCAAGAGGTCATCGTTCCCCCTCCTGTATCTGTAATGGTGCATTCATTTATGTCTGAAGTTGGAAGTCGGAGCTAGGAATGAATCATACCCGGGTTGACGGCATTACAGTACAAGTTGGGAGGCCAACTTCAGCCAGGCTAGAGATTAGCTGTCATTTACATTACCAGTTGATAAGCAATGCATTATACGATATTTTTGCACATACAAACACCGAAGCAACATATTCAAGTTTAGAGTTTGGACAGAACTGATTGTAAGACCATAAACATTATATTCCACAGCTTACACAGCTGTTGATTCGCTAAGCAGCCATCTTGGATTTTGAGGTCAGGGTTGGTGAGGTGCGTCCGGCTTTCCGAGTTTGAAATTTCACTGAAGGGGCGTTCCAGTTGAAAGAGCCCACTTGGAACTCGGAAACTTCCGACTTCTGACTTCAAATGGAATGCACCATAAATATGAAGTTATAATCCATAAAGTGGATGTCACAGTTTGCATTGAATGTATTCAAATGATAGTCCAGTGACATCACTTTCTATTGTGTCCTCTCTGCTCTGTTGTGTGTAGACACGTTGACCCCAGCCTCCAGTCCGTCTTCAGGGGTGTGTGCAGCCACAAGTGGCCCAGAAGAGACCTCCACCCCCCTCAACCTGGAGTGTCGGGTGTGCTCTGACAAGGCTTCAGGCTTCCACTACGGCGTGCATGCCTGTGAGGGCTGCAAGGTGAGACATACTGACATAATATACGGACATAAACGCCATTAAAGATATAAATATAAGCACAAAGACAGATATGGTCGTGTTCAGACAGATAATAATGTGTGCTGCAGAGGTGAATGTTGTCTTTGGTGTCGCTCCACGTGGCTGTGTAAATGTACCAAAGGTGAAACACACAGTACAAACACAGACAAGTGTACATATGAACATACATGACCGCGCGACCGCACGCCCAAACACATGTCTCGCCCAGAGGCACCTGACCTAGAGGCCAGTGGAAAGTTTCAGTGTCGGGTCATATGAGGTGGGGGGGACAGTGACCTTGGTTGCTTTGTCACCTCTCCCCTGCTTGGCACAGAGCCCAACAGAGTGACACATGAAGCTGCTGCTGCTGGCACAGAGCCCCACTGTGCTTCACATTAAATATTATGGAGTCATCCTTAGGATTTAGTGACAAGAGACATTTGCTATCTTAACGGTGGATAATTAAATGAGCTCTGCAGGACACTTCTGTGCTGAAAATATACCGAGATTCTTGATATTTAAGGGACAAAAATGTCACTGGAGAACCATGACAGTGAGAAGACTTTGAACACTTCGATCAGTGATCGGTGCTGGAGGTGTTAAAACCATTGCAGGGTTAAGTACTGCATTGTTTGTCAAGTCAAGTGAGCTTGTCATGTGTCTCTCAACCGGTGGCAGGTTGTTGCTGTTAATCTGAGCCTTTGTTTTCTATTCCTGCGCGACTTCTGAACTTGTGACCTTGCCCGCTTTAATGTTTTCCTCCAACTGCAGCTCCACCTTGACATCCAGACAGAGTTGGCACAGTCACTTCTTGAGTTCTCCTCTTTGTTTTCCCCCTCCTGGAGAGAATCTGCTTCTTTTCCGCTCCTTTAGACGGGCTCCGTGCATTCATTTTCACTCTAATCTGTCTGAGACAGAAGAGATGGACAGCGGCAGAAGGCTAACGTATCACAATTTGCAATTTCTCCGTCCAAGTTTGGTAAAATGTCCTGCCAGTCGCACAATGCACATCTGTGTGCTTTTGAGCGCTGCTAAATTGGCCATATTCCTGCAGGGCTCTGGTTTACAACCCACATCTCATTCATCAGAGTCAATACAAGTAACGCTCATCCCGTCAGACCACAGGGGAAGGATGACTCTGAACTGTTGGACGCTGTTCCTAAATTATTGCGCCATCATGGAAAAAGTCTGCCTTGTGATATATAGCAGTCACAGTTGACGGTTTCCATGCTGGACGGGCTCTGCATATCATTTTCAACACCTCGCTTTAAGAGAGGAGCGCTTCATAGTGGGAATGTGAATGGAATGTGCCGTGATGCTGTGGTGCCGGGGCTTAAGTCTGTGGTGATGACAGTACGACATGTGTACAGGGCAGTCAGAGAACGCGCCTCTCACTGCTGGTGGAGGTCAGTTTGAATACGTTTTACACCTAAGTGGAACTTTTCCTTCTGTTTCACTTAAAGATGTTTGCCTTTAAGGAAGCGTTGCACAACACCTGTCTCTGCCTACTTGTTTTTGGCCTTGTTACTCACCTCTCATGGCTGTATATCACAGCAAAGTACTGGCCTCTGGTTGTCTCTGTTCACTCATGCACAGACATGCAAAGACCTGCGAGCTGTAAACAAGCACATCTGTTTTCTCCTCCCTGTGCATCTCTGTTGTTTTGTAATGTATTTAATGACTCTCACGTGTCACTCAAATATATGCTACGGATTGCCAGTGTTTTCATGAACATTATAGCTTGTTCTTCCCCAGAACTGCTTTTTGTGGTTTAGAATAACAGAAAGTTAAGACATTTGACACATGTTTACCTTTCATAACAATGTGTCATCTACATTTAAGGCAGATAAGACCTTCTGTAAGATGATGGCTGATGTGTTGCGTGACCAGATATATTGCCATATTCCCTTCTTGACAGTGACGGATGACTAAAATGTCAACGATGTACATCAGTGTGCGTGCGCTTACGTAAAAGGATCATCTGATAGCGTGTGTTGGCACACTGCCCTGTGTCACACAACGATACAGTCCTTTTGGAGGACTACAGGATGTCATCTCGAGTCAGGGTTCTTCATCAGAAAGGTCAGAGCTCACTATAAACCTTGAAGAACATATCTCTTTAAATAGAGATGTAATGGCTCCATACAGTCCAATCCAAGGTGGAAGGTGCTGCCAGGGGCTCTAAATGCACAGAATGCGTACAGTATTATAAGGTGCCGCAGATATACAGTAGGTGTCTGACATATGGTGTATGATCAGTCATCAATGTTTGTGTTTACACTGCTAGCACAGGAGCTTTGGACCGCTGGGAGAAAGAGGCTTCAGGTCCGGGGATAGCTGGTTAGCTTTCTAACTTCACCAGATATCTCATAACAAAGGAACATAGACGCCTTTTGATGTAACGTCAAAACTAATAATTAATTCATTTTTATTCATTTCTAATGTTTTAAACTAAAATTCTTACATATTGCACTTTTAATTTATCCAAAATGTTTTCAACAATCTTTAAACTCAGAAATCTATCATTTTAATACAAAGTAAGGGTGCATTTCATTTGGTCACCTGTCATTGCAACCTCCAGGAGAGAGACACTAGACTCAAACATTTATGCCTGAGTTATGTCTGATGGATTTTTATCAGCAATGGTGGTTAATAATCTTTAATAATGAAGTCAACAACTCCCATCATGCAGCGGAACATACATCTTTTGGTTTTTTTTGGTCTGCTAACGGCAGAACCATTATTTTAGGATCAAACATGACGTGTAAAGAAATTAGCATTCTTACACTTTCTAGTCTTTAAAACCCTTAAACCCAGCATTTGTAAAAACACATTTACAGATTAAATTGGGTATTAACAGAAGCTGGTAAGAGCTATGAAATATCTCGTATAAAGGCGATGCATGTCTGACAATTATCCCATTTGCCAGGAGTGAGGCCTCTGCAGCACATGTGAAGGATTATCAGTGGGCCGACTCTAGCCCTGATCCACCTGAGGCTGCACACGGGGGAAGGCAAAAAGAGATGCCAAATCTGCCTCCCAAAGAAGCGGTGTAAAGCAAACATAATGTGCTATTAATCTGAGCTCGGATGCTGCTCGGATGCTGCCATGATTAAATTAGAGAAATAAACAATTATTGGTACAACTTTTATAAAAAAAAGTTAAATTATCAGGATTTCAAAATAATAATAGTAATAATAACTACATGATTATAACTGGACTCAGGCTTGCCATGCAATCCAGAACCGAAAGCTCACTGAACCAGAGTGAATGGGAAGCCAAGAACATTGTTAAACAAGGCTTGAATTAATGTGGTTAATGTGCTGAATTGCACGAATAGACAGGCTCAGACAGCTAATGCTGTACACTGAATTAATAAAACCCTTGAACTGTTAAGTAGGACAAGACAGTGATTCTCCGACTTATTGAATGGCAGCTGAGGCAGAAGAAGAGGCAGCAGAGAACGTCTTTGATGCTGAGGGAGGGTCATTTTTCAACAACATGAAGACATCAGAGAGGTTAATTGATTACCATATGGGCTGAGCGTTTGTGTGGGCGCATTGTGGACTCAGACCAGAATGTTTTAATATAATCTTCGGATGAAGCTGTAAATAAAGTTGACGGCTGCAGTGCGTCTCTCTGTCTCTACCAGGGTTTCTTCAGGAGGACCATCAGACTAAAGCTGGAGTACGACAAGTGTGAACGCAACTGCAAGATCCAAAAGAAGAACCGCAACAAGTGCCAGTACTGCCGATTCCACAAGTGCCTCTCGGTGGGCATGTCCCACAACGGTAAGGCCTGAAACCTCCAAAGTACACTGCTCAAAATGAGTTAGGGATTTTTTAGTGTTTCACTTGATTATTTATTCTCTGACATTTCTGAATGTTTATTTTGTGTTTTGTGAATATTTTTGGTCCTAAAAAAATAATGTGACACGTTACATTTGACTTTTATCACACATCCTTGTTGAATTTTTCGCTCAGAAAAATGTGTAGAGCTGTATTGGCTCACAATCATCAATCAGTTTGCTAATTTGTTTATGCTAACTTCCGGTGACACACAGTGCATACATGTCTGTCCGACATCTGCCACAAAAGTTAAACATTTTATCACATCAATTATGATGTTGCCATTGTTAATAACATGGTGATGTGATGAGTAGTGACATTGAGGTTCCATACGCTTTTCAAAATACAGTAAATGTGCATGTTTGCTCCATTTCTTTATACTGATTGTTAAAAAAAACAAAAACCTACAGAATTATTTGTACAGCGCTTTGCCATTACTGTATTTAGTTATGCTAATGCCAATAAAGCTATTTTAATTTGAATTTACTCAAAATTGCAGGCTGGTGGGACCAAAGTTTATGTGGCTTCTGAAGGGGTGCATGTCGGAAGTCCTGAAATGTCCATTGACTAACTTTATAGGAAGGAAATAAACTGCAGCAAGCATGTAGTTACATAAGGAACATAAAATTCTACTCAGAAGGTCCTCAGCCGACATCAGTGTATATGTTCTTTACAGCAACAGCACAATTCCTTCTGTGATTTGGCTCCAGCTCAATGTGCTTTACATTGACTGGGTTTTTATAGAACAGTGTCCTGCCAGAGCCTGCTTGACACTGAGAAAACACAGGCCTATATAGCTCCACATCTGGCCTGTCATCTGCACCGACTGCGGAGGGGTCATTGGGTTTGTTACGATGGCCTCCCACTGCAGACACAACAGTGTAGGAAACCTGAGAGGAAGACGACATGTTGTCCTCAGAAGAGAGGAAAGAATTCTGAATGCGGGTGAATGTTTTTGTGTCTGCACGCATGCATGTTTGCTGTAACAGGATATGTCTGATGTCTCTGTATGTGTTAAAATGTATTGTGTAAAATAACACACCCTACCAGTTGAAAACTCCTCTAGCTGCTGCTAACGCTGAATGCTTCTGTGCCCCAGCCATCCGGTTTGGTCGGATGCCTCAGGCGGAGAAACTAAAGCTCAAGGCAGAACGAAAGGTGGTGGAGAAAGAGGTGGCGGGCCCCATGTTGGATGACCACAAGATTCTGGTGAGGGAGATCCACGGAGCCTACATGAAGAACTTCAGCATGAACAAGGCTAAGGCTCGGCTCATACTCACTGGAAAGACCAGCAAGCCGGTAAAGGAAAAGATAAAGCATTGATCAAAGGTTTGGGAATATCGTTTATCTGTATCCTCACCTTCCAAAATCCTCTCTTTCGCCTTCTTATCCAGCAGCCTTTCATCATTCATGACATGGAGACGTTCCAGCTGGCGGAGAAGACGTTAGCGGCCCACATGGTAAACGGTGACAGTCCGGAGCCCGAGAGCGGCCTTCAAGCCGGGGAGCTGGTTCCGGCTGTGGGTTGCGGGGAGCTCCAGCAGAGGGAGGCTGAAGCCAGGCTCTTCCACTGCTGCCAGAGTACGTCGGTGGAGACGGTCACGGAGCTGACGGAGTTTGCCAAGGCGGTGCCGGGTTTCCAGAGCCTGGATCTGAATGATCAGGTGGGTTTAAGGGATGCCACATGGAAGAATGTGCTTAAAGGAGCAGTCCACCTAAAAATGAAAATTCAGTCATTATCTACTCAGCCTCATGCTGATGGAAAGTATGGTGAAGTTTCGTGGTCTTGTTTTAAAACTTAAAAAAAAACAACAGCAACAAAATATAAAATGGCTCTATGCAGCTCATGAGGTGAGATCCAGAATTGATTTGAAAAGACAGTATTTAGATCCATTTTTAAGCTAGAGTCTGCACTGTAGCTGCTGAGCTAAAACCATTAGTGTAAGCATGATCATGACTACATGTCAAGAGTGTAAATAACATCTTAAATTCAATTTGGGATCTCTGGGCTTCTAAAGACTAGGATTGTTTTTTTAAGGTTTAAAACAAGTCCCATCTGACTCAGGTGTTTGGGAGAATGCTGCAACCCTGTCGTGCTTTAAAGCTCCAGAAATCTTATGTGGACTAATAAACTTGACCCGGCCTCCCAATGGCATGGGGTTGAGTGGGTAACGACTGAATTCTCATTTTTGGGTGAACTCATCCTTTAACTTGAATTCAGGAGGATGTGATTCTATTGGAATTCTGTGAGAAAAAGCAGTTGGAGACGAAATAATACACATTTGAGTCATTCTGCTGCCTTCCTACCTGCCTGTTTAGGTGACTCTCTTGAAGTATGGTGTTTATGAAGCCCTCTTCACCCTCCTGGCCTCCTGCATGAACAAAGACGGCCTCCTGGTGGCCCGCGGCGGAGGCTTCATCACCCGGGAGTTCCTCAAGAGCCTCCGGCGGCCATTTAGTGACATGATGGAGCCCAAATTCCAGTTTGCCACACGCTTCAACTCCCTGGAGCTAGACGACAGTGACCTGGCCCTTTTCGTGGCTGCCATTATCTGCTGCGGAGGTAACGGAACATTATATTTAATTTGAACTAAAAAACGCACCAGAGACTGAATTTAATTCTCCTTCTGTGTGATCCCTTCCCTTCAGATCGCCCAGGCCTGGTGGACGTGCCTTTGGTGGAGCAGCTGCAAGAAAGCATCGTTCAGGTACTGCGGCTCCACCTGCTGGCCAACCACCCCGATGACAATTTCCTCTTCCCCAGACTGCTGCAGAAACTGGCCGACCTCCGGGAGCTGGTCACGGAGCATGCTCAGCTGGTGCAGGAAATCAAGACGACGGAGGACACGTCGCTGCACCCTCTCCTGCAAGAAATATACAGGGACATGTACTGAGAGGATAGCACATGGCCATGGACAAATATTACTGTATGCCACTCATTAATCAATATTTACTGATGCCATCATACATATTAATGTACTGTAAGTAGCATATTGTGCACCCTCTGTGGATGCACACTGCAGAGGTTGCACGGAGATCATGTGACTTCCTACTGAAACAAAACGAATGAAATGGGGGGGGGGGAAAGGCAGCTCTTGTAGGTGGCAAGACTTCTTCCATGAAAGGAGGACACAGGGAAGAACAAGCTTTTTTGGATTTTCACACCATGAGTGTGTAGAGATTGTCTTTACATGGATTCATCTGAATTTAGTGCAGCCAGTTGCTACAGATTATGCCCTGGATGCCAGCTCTTCCTTCAAAGACTGCTGAAGAGGGAGTAAACTATGCACATTTTCATAGTACTTAAAATGGTTATACACATATTAAAGATACAGGGACATGACTGTGGCAGTCGTGCATGCACTAGGGCTGCAACTAATGATTATTTTCATTGTTAACTGGTCTTTGGATAATTTCCTTGATTAATCAGTCCTTTTTTTTGTTCTGTTAAATGTCAGAAAATGGTGACAAAATGATGTCCTCAAATGTATTGGTTCTTTTCACAACACAAAGATTTTCAGTTTACTATTTCAGACGAGCAAAGAAACCAGAAAATATTCACATTTAAGCAGCTGGAATCAGAGAATTTTGACCATCATTCTTTAAAGAAAATCACACAAACCGATTTATTGATTATCAAAATAGTTGCCAGTGGACAATAATTAATTAATTAATTAATTGTTGCAGCTCTGCCATGCAGTGAATGTTAAATACAAGTATTGCCTGTGAACAATAACCTGAATTGTGTGTATGGAATAGTAACGTTTTTAATCATCGAAGCAACTGAAATAGGTCAATACCAGACGTAGTCCTGATATTTTTTATATTTACTGTATATGATGCTGTATGTTAATTTTAAAGTCGTTGGGATTTGGTTAATATCACTGTCATGTCCTTTCATTTTGTACTAATTGATCTCCCTTGACCATTTTGAGATGAGTGCATGAAGAAACACCTGCATCAGTATTCACCAAGTGCCATTATGTCTCAGTGCCTGAGGTCGTGTTTTCTCTCTTTCGATCTTCTGCCTTCAGTGGGTAGCTTTTTAAACCATGTAATGTAATGCTGAACCAGGGAATGTTCTCACACATATGCAGTGAATTTATAGGAGCCTTGCTTCCATTACAAGCAGCCATAATTTGAAAATAATTGCAGTTATGTATTTATTTTAATGCTTTAGCCTATTGCTAAAAAAGCAACACAACATGATAGCTCATCTAACCTTTTTTGTCAGATCAGTGTGACAGAGGACAAAAAGTTTTGTACTAATCCTGCCATTTAATCACATTGTTTTCAGGAAAAAAACAAGACTGCATCGGCCAGTATTGAATATTTTGACCACAAACACAATAATCTGTTAAGCTGGTTTGTGTTTTATTGTGTAAATAGAACAAGAATGTGGTGACCACAGTGGAAGGGGTGTGTGTGTGTGTGTGTGTGCGTGTGTGTGCGTGTGTGTGTGTGTGCGGCCTCACAAAGGGGAGAATTACTGTTCTCTCATCATTATGAAACAGTCTATATTTTTTATCATGTACAGTTTGCTGTTTCAGTAAAATGATTCATATCATGTGGTAGTCTAAAATAAACTAATGTATTTAACTCAGTCACTTGTAATGTCTTTTCTTTTTATACCTGGCTAAAAATACCAATATGGACATTTTTGACTGCAGCCATTTTGACATCAACACAAGTATAACTAACGTCATTAATTAAGGGTTTTTTGTTCCAGTGCCTTAATTAATGGGATTAGAAACACCTGTGTTTATCTGCTATTAATGTCAAAATGGCTGCTGTGAAAAGGTTCTATTATCTGCTCACATGATTCAAACCCTACTGTTCCTATAAATAAGCTAATGGGTCTTTTTCACTGCAGGCCTTTTGAGTTGTGGTAACAGGAAAAGAACAGGTGGAACTGATAATGTTAATGATAGCTCTGTTCCATTTAATTTAAGTGGCCCAGTGAGGCTTTAAAGGTGCACTTGTTTTGTAGAAGACATTTTAATCAGAAGAGATAGATCTTTTTATGCCTAAAGTCGCTCAATAATCTAACTTTCTTTATTGTAGTGACTGCACAAACTGAATATTGACCGACTTTAAAGGACAACACAGTTTCATGCTGTTTCACTCTTTATATGTGGCGGACCCTGCCACCTTTCTAGCTTCAAACAGTGTTCTGGGGACCTTATTTTCCTCTGAGAACAGCTTGTTTATTCAGCGATGGAAAATATAAATATTTCCGAGTTTGTATTGTTACCTCATTAATATTGTAAGAATTAAAATTCCGAATTAATGTTATTAATTACACCTGTGCTTTTCTTTTCATGACATATCAAAGTATCTGTTCTAAAATCATGACATTTTCGTTTTTATACCCCATCAATTTTAACTGGTTTATAAAGCTTTCCTTTAATTCTATATAGGAATATCTTTCAACATGCGTTTGAAGCATCCTTATAATGACTGTTGACACAAATGTTCAGAAAGCCACTTTAATTGTCCATAAATATTTGGGGAAAAAAAATAGATGACAAGCTATGGTTGCTGGAATATATACCATTTGTAACTGAATAATTATAATTTATATAATATCTACGTCTACACTCTACACACCGTCCATGCTCCTGCTCCCCCGGTCCAGTAGGTGGCGGTAAAGCTTCATAAAACAACATGGCTGAACTCGATATGAAAACCAGGAACTAGCTTTTCAGCTCCTCCATGCTATGAGCAACATGGAGCACACTGCCAGTGAAGCCCCCCAGAAAACATTTAGCTGCCAGTTGTGTGAATTAAGTAGCCCTTTTACTTACCACGGCCAGAAACCACCAAACACCAGAGCCATTGTGTAAGTGGACGTGACGCAAAAACGCTCCGTTTAGCGCTCTGCAGCTAGCGGTGCTAAAGCTAATGTAGCTGCTGCGCCATCGTCTTAAAAAGCGAAATTAACCCTCCGGCGAACAGTTTAGCCCTGGAAACGCACTTCTGTTTTATCTCTGAGAACCACATGCATCTAAATTAAGTTATAATTAAGTTTGTGTCTGGCTTTTTTATCGTCCATCAGGTTGCTTGAGGAGTGCTTTGTGACCAGAGACCCCTTCAGTCCGGACAGGGAGAAGTTTCTGGTTTTGGGCTCCAACTGCAGCCTGTGCGGCATGCATGTCTGTGTTGGATCGGTAAGATGTCCCGATAATTGGATTGCTACGGTCTGTTTTTACCACAGAACAAATATGCGATCATGTAATTCGGTTTATCAAGCGATTAATGTCTGGTACACAAATGTTGGCACGCTCCTCCAGGAGACAAGTGACAGCAGTGTATGATGAGGGAGTATGTAACATGAAGCAGAGACAGATATTGGGTCTGTGTGTGTCTGTAAAGTCTTTACATGCGATATTATTGTACTCTGGGTCAGAGAAAAAGCAATTACGGAGCCTTATCATCATTCAAACTGCGTGTTCTCATGTACCAGTTGTCCACTTGACATCAGATGACCCTGTAGATCAACATGCATCTGTGATGATCTCCTCAGATGACTTTCTTTAATCATGTGTCATACATGTGTGCCATGTACTGAGTGAGCTTCAGATCTGTGATGCTCTTACAAATCAATTAATCCAGTTCCACATGAGGCTAGTGAGACGTAAACGGGGTGTGATCGGGTGTATCAAGTTCATATGTTCGAGGCTGCTGGTTGATGCTGACCTCTCCTCTCCTCTCCCATCAGGACTGCAGCATCTTCTACACCAAGAGGTTCTGCATGCGGTGTGTGAACAAGCACCTAGACCAGTTCCCACATCAGATTCAGGCCGAGCTGGCCAAGAAGAAACAGCAGAGCTCCAGGGCTGCAATCTCATGACATCTGACCAGAGGTCCATAACCTGCACACTAGAGGAGAACTGTCTGAATTATCATAAAGAGGCCCAAATGTGGGACCAAACTGCAGAAACACCACAATATCCTGTAATTTATTAGCACAGCTCTGGCTTATTGCAGCCTGGGTGGGGAAATAAACACCACGCATTATAATAATAACAGCCTACGCTAATGGCCAGTAAAGTTAAACTGCTGTATTAGCCTACAGGGTATTATTTGTGTATTGTTTATTTGTTTCTACAGCGTTTTATAGAAGCAAACATCGGGCGTGACCAGTGTTGCCAGACCCCCTGACTCACACTCGGAATCAGACCGGCTGATTTTGGAGCAGTGAAAAAATTTTTAAAATGTAATGTCAGGCGCTGTATAGCTGTTGCTAAGAAAGCAGAGTATTTAATGTAACGCATATATTTTAAGTTATTGCAGCCCAGTTCTAAAAACTGTTATGGGCTTTTTACACACTGCTCAACGTGGTTATTTACTGTGCACGACTTGAAAGAAGCTGTGGAAGTAATAACATTTCCCAGATTCAGTCGCCAGTCAAATAAAAAAACAGATTCATGTGTCCTCTGCCTTTGAAATGTAAGGAAATTAATAAGTCATGCAATTTCTCTTTGTAGTTGATGAATTATGCCCGTTGCACAGTCTTTTAATGTGCCTTTTTTTGTGAGAAGACGCATATTTATTACTTTTTCGACAACATATGCAGCTTATTGTGACATTCATGTGAGTAATTCTACAGACACACGTTGGTGTTGACTGTGAAGCCTCATTTTTAACAGTGCTCTTTTATTTTTTTTCCATGCAAGAGGGTGCACTCTTGACTTCTGTGGAAGTGTTTTTCTTTATCATAAACTAAAAAAAAAAGAAAAAAAAAAGATGAGCGCAGCGACCTCTGTGTTGTTTTATGACTGTTTAATCGTGGATCGTAATTAATGTTTAAACTGTCATCACACTCAGGTACACTAGCTGTGTTTTTCTCCAGGAGAATGAGCCCTAGTATGTCCAGCTGTGAAGCAAAAAAGAAGGCGCAAGTTCAGTCTTAAAGCACAGGTTGTGCACGTGTGACCCAAACCAAATGTTCCCTCGTCTCGTTTCTCGGTCGCCCCGTCTAATCAGCTTGATCAGAATCGGTTTTCATTCTCGGGGATCACTCAGTACAACCCTGCTCACAGTTTGCAGCAACATAAACACATTATGGATTAAGTGTGATCCGGGCGCTAACATCGATATAACAGATGGCCTCGCTGTGTTCATCACGAGATGTTTGACTCTTTTCAAGGGTTAATTGAAACAGCATGGCCTTAAAGGCAGGCCCAGTGGTTTTTACTGGCAAACGCTGCAGAGGAATGCAGCGCTGCGGAGTTGAAGTTGGGACATTGATAACTCCTGTGCACAAGGAGCGTTTACTATTGCTGATGTATTCAATTACTGCAGGATTCCTGTGCGGCTCCGAATGTACAGAAAATAAATCAGATAACCTAAGTCTTGACATGACCGCCAATTAAATTCTTAAGATGCAAACTGAGAATACCACAGAGGGAAACGGTGCAGAATGTCAAGGCCTTTTTTTTTTTTTTTTTTTTTTTTTTTTATTTCTTTCTAAAGCTGCACCACTCTCTGTTTCCTTGCTGTTTAAATTCCAAGCACACACAAGCTATTACAACCAGTGAAGCACGCAAACCACCCCTGTGGCACCAGTGGCAAAGTCTGACAGCGATAGGCACCGTGCCAACCATGACGGAAGGCTTTCTGCTCTGGAGCTGATGTCATCGAATGCCAGGAGGCAAATCTGTGGCTATTTTGTTGTTTTTTCCTGCATAAAATCTCATTTCACTGTCCCATTGTCCTTCAATAACCTTGAGGCTATGACTGAATGGATTTGCAGTGATTGAATCAAGTGTGCCTAACCCATTTATGTGCCACCAAATCAGATCAGGCAGAGAAATCTGTCAGCATTCATACAATCACTTGCTGATTGATTCCTCTGATAGTATTAGCAGGCCGGGGCGAGGCAGATAAATCTGTTTGCAGTGCAGTTTTTTTTTTCTTATCACGCCTTATCTGGATTATCTTACAGGGCACGAACACGAGCACAGACATGTCAGTTAATGAGATCAAATGATATTTTTGACCTTTGGGTGTCCGGTTAAGTGTCTGATCTGATGCCTGCTGTGATAAATCAGGTGCTAATGGATAGATAAAACATGATCGCTCACTCCTCTCTAACTGCAGCCTCCCTTCATTTCGTTCTTATGTGTTTAACTAATCAAAGAGCCCAATTAGGCCATATTCATGTGTGGAGTTAATCCAATCCAGCCCTGTGTTGTTGTTGCCCCTGTTCGACTTTAAGAGAGCTCTATGGGCGGTCCTTGCGCGCAGACCAATGAATCGCCTTCTCTGTTTAAATAGTCCTTGATGTCAACTTTTCTTCTTCACTCATAGCTCCCTCTAACGCCATGTTGGCTGTTATGACTTGACTTGTTGTTTTCATCTGCCTTACTACGGACTTGACAGGAGTGGCTTTCTTAAACCCCCCCTGCGCCTTTTTGGAGACGCTTTATTCTGGTTTTTGCGCGTACGCGTTTCGGATGATACGCGCGGAGCATGCACGCATCGCTCGTCTGCATTTGAAAGGAATACTGCTTGGGAATAGAAGAGTTGGAAGAGGTCGTTGTTTGTGCGCTTTTATTTCCTTGTCATATGTGCAACAAAATGTCAGATGTTCGCCTTTCCAACGCGAGCCCGACGGTGGAGAGGGTGGATGCGCGGCAGCAGGACAACGTGAGACCTCCGGTTCGCAGAAGTCTTTTCGGCTCACCTGACCGAGAGGGGATACGGAGGTATTTGGACGCTGCGATCCAGGGAGAGGTGCAGGATTTTAGGGAGAGGTACAATTTCGACCCCGTCGAGGAGAGACCGCTCACTCCGCGCAACTACGAGTGGCAGGCGGACGACGACGCACCGGATTTTTATCGCAGACCGCCTCACGGGTGC
>OMLP01039830.1:0-14144 GCA_900302685.1 Spondyliosoma cantharus | reverse complement strand
GTAGAACGACGGAGTCCCCGGTTGGAGCACTCTCCAGCACCCCTCCCAGGGACTCCAGGAAGGCCGGGTACTCTGCACTGCTGTTTGGCCTGTAGGCCGAAACAACAGTGAAAGACCTATCCCCGACCCGAAGGCGCAGGGAAACGACCCTCTCGTTCACCGGGAAAACTCCAACACATGGCGGCTGAGCTGGGGAGTTATAAGCAAGCCCACACCAGCTCGCCGCCTCTCACCGCGGGCAACTCCAGAGTAGAAGAGAGTCCAGCCTCTCTCTAGGAGTTGGGTTCCAGAGCCCAGACTGTGCATGAAGGTGAGGCCGACTATCTCTAGCCAGTACCGCTCAACCTCCCGCACGAGCTCAGGCTCTTTCCCCCCCAGCGAGGTGACATTCCATGTCCCCATGGCTAGAGTCACCGTCTGGGGATTGGGTCGCTGGGGCCCCCGCCCACGACAGCCACCCAAATCACAATGCACCGGCCCCTTCTGAACCCTCCTGCAGGTGGTGAGCCTACTGGAGGGTGGGCTTCTTTGGCATCATTTCAAGAATAGTTGTGTCCAGATGGATCCACTGAAAACGATTCAAAACTGAAACTGAAACTGAAACTATGTACAATAGTGTGCACATCCAACCCGAGCGGGAGATGATGCAGGACAGATTCAGCAGCTTGTGTGTGTGTGTGTGTGTGTGTGCGCGCGCATGCTTTGTTCACCATTACACGTGTTTCTGGTAGTCAGGCCAGGAGTGAGAAAGAGAAAGAATGAGAGAGAGAGAGAGACAGAGAGAGAGAGAGGGGAAAATAACGATGGGATAAAAGCATGTCAGCAGGTCAGCTGGTGGAGCAGTGAGGGTTGAACTTACTAACACTCTGAAAACAGAGCGACAGAAAGAGGGCACAGACACCGGATACAAGACAATGAACCCAACAAGAGCAGAGAGAAATATAGAGGAGGAGGAGGAGGAGGAACTCAGTGGAGAAGAGAATAGGCAAAAGAATGTGAATAACTGACTGAATTGACAAGATTAAA
Source organism: Spondyliosoma cantharus (assembly GCA_900302685.1). NCBI lineage: Eukaryota > Metazoa > Chordata > Actinopteri > Spariformes > Sparidae > Spondyliosoma > Spondyliosoma cantharus. The sequence goes on along the minus strand of OMLP01039830.1, from coordinate 13,118 downwards.
GGAAAAAACCCATCTTGGAAAATGAAATGGGCACACATTCTGTTGTTTGTTGTGTTTTTCTTTCTCCCGGTCATGTCATATGATGTCCGCAGCCACTATGGAGTAAAAACATCCGTGAAAAAAACTCACCATTTTTTGTGTCAGTACCGGCTGAGCCAAAGATAGAAGCCTGTATTAAAGAGTTTTTGTCATCTTTTATGGGAGCCTCAATAGACCAGAATGTAATGAAGCCTTGAGATCACTAAAGAGTAGCGTTTTAAACATGGAAAAGAACTGTGCTGTGTCTGAAATAGGTCTGAAGGTTACCTATTCGATGTTCCCTCCCCGATAAACACTCAATAATCTGAATCATCATCGACAGAAGCAAAGCGTTGCTTGATGGAATTTGAGCAAAAAGAATACGCTATTGAGAACGCTTTATTTAATTTCACTTTAACATTTCTTAAGGTCATGTGTGGTGATACAAAGGAGTGAGACTCAAAGAAAATTGAGGAAAGTATGTTCAGCACACTGCTGAAAACACAGAGCAATCGTTAGAATAAAATGTAGGCATTTCATGTTTGTGCCTTTTTCACGAAACCCAAAGACGCTTTACACAGTAGGATACAAACAAACAGACACAAAGTCAAAGTCACAAAGATGAGGGAAGCAGAGTTAATCAGAGGTTGGAGGCTGTAGCGAACAGGTGGTGTTTCAATAGTTTTTTAAACATGTAAACAGTTTACAAAGTTATTCCAGTTGTTCCATCCTTACCTCGGGATAGTGACCAGGGAAAGTAATGCTTTTTCCTGTTTCGGTTGTCAGACAGGCTTCCTTTGTGCCCTAATGCTGCCTTCGCTGTGTTTTATTCCAGAATGAATGTCTATAGCCAGTTTAACCTAAGCACTTCGTTTGTCCAAACCTAACCACAACTGGCACTTGAGGTCTCTGCAGTCCTGCACTTTGTCCAACTGTCATCCATGCCATAGATAAACGTAGCTCCACATTCAATCAAAAAGGTGCATGTGGACATAATCCATTTGCGCTTTTCAGCACAATGTTATCAGGACAAACATTTGGTAATACATACATTTAGGAGACATGTCTGCAGCAGCAAATTTGATTTAAAAGAAATGTAAAGCCACTTCGATTTTTAAACAACGCAAAAAATGGCCACCGGGCCATTGCTCGGGATCCAGCTCTCTTAATATGCCAATGGCTATGTCAATGATTCTTCGATCTATTGTGATTCTCTCTGGAATAATTATGTCTCGATACAGATAAGTTAATAATGGGAATTTTAAAACTGAAATTAGTTCACCCGCTGCAACATTCAGTTTGCCTGATGCAGAGCGCTACAGAAAGCACCTGCTGATTCTCTGCTGTACGCGCATGTGTGCCGAACACACATGTGAGTTGTTTATGTTTGAGTGGTGACAAAATGGCTGCTATGGCTGGCACCAAGCCTATAAGACCGGCACCGACGTCTTTGAAAGCTACTGTATGGCAGCATTTTGAGTTCCATGAAGTCGAGGGGAGAACTGACAAGACCTACACAGTTTGTAAGGTATGTGGAACTCAACTTAAATACTTCAGCAACAGAAATGCAAGCTGCATTGATTATTGCCTTGAACGCTTTTTACTTATTTTTATATAGGCTACAGTATACTGTTTTTCTCTCAGGGACATGCTCATTGCCTGTAACAAGAGGATTCTGTGTTCATAGAAAGTCATATCTATTTGTGAGAAAGAAAAGCCTTTTCTTTAATAAAATATTAGAGAAGGTAATTAATGTGTTGATTTTTTTTAATGATCATCCCAAAAGTAGGAAGTGATTAGCAAACTCTGAGTAGCAAACTCAGATTTAATTATTACTATTATTACTATCTTAAATCATGCATGGAAATGTACACAAAACAATTGTTGCATCGATAATCGCTTTAGAATCAAATCTTTGACCTCAGAATCGAAATCGAATCGAATTGTGAGGTGCCAAGAGATTCCCACCCCTAATGGCTTTGAGTAAGAAGGTGTACATTGCAAGCAGCATTATAATCATTTGTTGCTTCTATGGGATATTACCAAAGCGATTTGAGGGACAGACTGCATCATTATCTGAATTCACAGGAGAAAAGCATGTTGTGATTATATTTACTTTACAGCACACGGAAGCCAAGTGTTAGTCCTGAATCACAATACTTTTGGAAATAAAATCAAGAAGAAATAATGCTGACATATCTCTGATTATTTTTCTTCATTGAGGCTCTAATCTCCTGTCATAACGTCCAGTATCTGCTACGAGAGGCCGTCTGAAGCCATTCCTTGTTTCAGACCTCAGAAGAGCAGAGTGCTTATCCTCCTGCAGCATGCTACATCCCTGTGTGGCGTGCGTGAGCGTGGCTGTCATGTTGGACTCTGATAACCTGCTGCCTCTCTGAGTAAATGTATCCGCAGTGTGTGTGTGTGTGTGTGTGTCTGTGTTTATGAGTGTGTGTTTGAGCCTGGTACGACAGTCTGGGATGTGTTTCATTGCTCTGGTCCCTGCTGTGAAAGTTGATGGGGTTTCCCACCGAGGACGTGTGAAATGATCCTGGAAAGTGATTTGGCCGTGTGTGTGTCAGAGGGAAGAAGAGAGGCAGAGTTTGCTGTGTAAGCAGCCATTCTGTGTGTGTTGTGCGCGTGTGTGGTACAATTATGCTTGAACAGGTGAGATAGGAAGCAAGTCTGATTGAAAACCCGGGCGATGCAGTCTCACGCTGGGGCTCTCATTTTAGCTCACAACCTCTTCGAAACCCATTTGATTGTTGCTGTGTGACTCATTTCAATGTCCGCCAATCTTCCAAACTCTCCCTCATCTCCATGTCGTAAGGTGACTGAGAGACTTCCACACGCCACAACTTAAGTTAAATGGGGGAAAATACGAGAAAACAAACGATTCACAATTTTGTGGGGACTTCTAAAAAACAACAAACAGCCACTGATCAGACATGTCCGAAAATAATAATAGCTTCCCCAGTGATCTAATAATCATCCAATGACGCAATGCTAATGGTATTATGTCTGTGACTGAAGCTATCTGGAGGGCCAGAGACACTACAGAGATGAGCTTTCCTGCCAGACAAATATGTCTAGAAGGGACAGCAGAATGGTTAACACAAACCATCGCGACACAGTCAGCAGAGGTTGTGTTAGGTGGCTAGAAGGCTAGGTTAGGCTTGGGGCTAAGCTAACAGTGCAGCAACAGTAGCTACTCCCTAATGCTAAGATCAAGTCTAAAATGAAATGTAACAGGTGTAGAATGACCTGGACCTCATGACAATGTCATAAGATATTTCACTGTTACATATTTTAACTATTACATATACTAATCCCCATTAGTATGGTGGCCCTGAGGGTCAAAACCCAACAACCGGTCAGGAAATTGTTTTTTTGAAATGTCAGAACAAAAAAAAATATTTTCACAACATAAAGATGCTAGATCTGAATTTGACCCAAAGACATTCAGATCACTGGCCCAGAACAGACAGACAGTTAATGCAACTAAATTGACCTTTTTTCACAGAAGACTGACACAGCAGGAAAAGCACATTTTGTTTGAATACCAATTAGCTGCTTCAGTCTCAGGGTCCTGGTATTGTGCATGTTGTCTCACTGTCACACTGTCATGACTTACTGGGACACTTGAATAGAACAGAGTCATTGTTACCTCTGCCAAGGAGGTTGTGTTTTCACCCGTGTCCATTTGTTTGTTTGTTGGTTGGTTTTGTCAACAGGATTGTAAAAAGAAACTACTGAACGGATTTCCATGAAATCTGTCTGGAGGATGGGTCTCGGCCCAGAATAGACCCCATTACCTTTTGGGGCAGATCTGGGAATTCTTTGCGAGATTCTTTAACATTGCTGAATAAGGTATTTTTCAACATTCTCATGGATTTCATGGACCCAAACACAGACACAGAGGCAGGCAGGTTGAACAGCATGAAGCAATCTTTAATGATCTGCTGATGTCTAGAGTCTAAAAATGGCAAAATGCCAAACAACAAAAGGCAAGCCGAAGTCGGAAGAAGAATTCAAAACTCAGGACAAACTGGTAGCCACAGAGAACAAAGCAGGTACACGAGGACCAAGGAACAATGGAGACACAGATGAACCAACAAAAAGTAAAGGAAAAACACAGACTTTTACAAGGGCTCGTGCACAAATGAAACACAGGTAGCAGGATAACAGACAAAAAAGGAAGTGGAAACTAAAATGTGACACGAGGATAAACTTTGAACATAAAACAGGATATCAACGGAACTAATTCCTAGGACTTCGACAGGGTCATGATGAAAGCAATTTGATGCAGATCCAAATAAAAATCCGGATCTATGCTGTTATTCAGTAACAGAAACCTGTGACTATCACCAATGTGCAGCTGAAATAATGGGTATTCAGAATGGTTCTGACGTTGATTAGACTTGATTGAATTAAAGACGATTGTTGGGACTTGGAAGAGGTGTGTGCTCCACTAAGTGGCATTCTAATTAATGTCATTAGTAAAACCTTTGCTTTTCATACTATAACAAGTCAAAGTGGTTGTTTCGCAGAGTGAGGTGGCAGTCAAAAAGACACGTCATTTTTACTGCGTTTTAAAGTTCAAGATGTCTGTCTCGAATAAATGAAATCACACAACGTAGTTACAGAGACACGTAACCTGGGACCCAACCCTGACTGAACACAGATCGCTCCCAGCCTGACTCTGGTCCGGGGTCGGGTCTTATTTGGATACAGTGTATTTTCTTCCAGTTCATATACTGCACATAAACCAGCATTCTTCTGTCCACATACTTCTGTTTTAGGATGTTAGTTTGAGATGATTTATGTGTGAATGAAACTGCCCACTGCCTCTGTGTCTCTCGACGGAGTAGCGAGGGTTTTCTGGAGGAGGCGTGCAGAGCTCGGTGTGGAGAGTCCGCCTGCCGCTGCATGTTTTATCTTCTGTCACTGAGCTTTCAGCACAGTGCTCCGCCTTTAAATGATTTACTGTCTCACAGCAGCTTTGCCACTGCACTGAGGAAGTGTGTGAGTGTGTGTGTGTGTGTGTGTGTGTGTGTGTGTGTGTGTGTGTGTGTGTGTGTGTGAGTGAGTGTGTGTGTCTGTGTGTGTGCCTGTGTGTGTGTGTGTGTGTCCCAAGAGCAATAGAAACTGACTATGTGAGAGATATATGAGAATATATGATGTGAAGAATATCTGTTTAGGGACATATAATGTCCCAAAAAGTTAATTGAATCGACATCCGTACAATATTGACTATCTGGACTTGTAAAGTGTCTGTTTTCCATGTGAAGTTGACTGCGGATACAGTCCTAGAATTACATTTGATTTGACTGTATTACAGGCAACCAGAACATTCTCATCTCACTTCTATAATATAGTCAAGCTCTATTGTTGTATGATTAATGAATTTGAACTGATCATTCATTAAGCTGAAGGACAGAGAGACAGACTGCAGCCATGATGTCATCCAGTGACAAAAATCCTGGAGCTCCTCCATGGATGGTGAATAATGGAACAACTACAAGGACACTGTGACAGCAGCCATAGTGGTTTTACTGGGATAAACCCTCCATTCAAATAAAACTCACCAGGATGGAAAAGAGGGGAGACGTTTGTGGACAGGGTTATATATCAGCCAGCTGATTTTATTTTTTCACATACTGATTTTTTAGTTTCTCAACGAGTTCAACACTCTTAGATGGGCATGAGTCTGCTAAACATTATAACAATTAGCAGGTACATAACAAAATCTGGTTCGTTAGAAAAACATTGTGGTCCATGGTGTACATAATTGCTCTCTAAGTTAACTAAGTATTTTATGTGCTCTCTGAAGTATCACATTAGAAAAGGTTGATAGAAACAGCAATATCCGAAAATAAAACATCCTCAATTTTGCAAGAAAGTTCATGTCCTTAAGGCAGGTTCCTGAAGAGGAACAAGAAGCAGAAGCAGACAAAGAAGAAGAAGAAGCAGAAGATGAAGAAGATGGAGAAGCAGAAGAAGAAGACAAAGAAGAAGAAGAAGAAGGAGAAGGAAAAGAAGAAGACCAAGAATAAGCAGAGAAAGTAGAAAAAGAAGGAGAAGAAGAAGCAGATGATGAAGAAGAACATGATGATGATGAAGAAGAAGGAGAAGACCAAAAAGAAGTAGTAGAAGAAGAAGGAAGAAGAAGGAGGAGGAGGAGAAGGAGGATAAGAGAAAGTTGTAGGTTGGCAAACAGCTTCTGATTCTTCCACTCTGTTTATTACAGCTTTGCATACACCATGGGACAGCTGAGTTTATTTACTCCAAAGAAAGTTCATAGAAAGTGTCCTGATTTGTATATTCTTTTTTCTCTTTTTTGCATTTTTTTTTAAGAGTTTGCCTCAAAATTGCTTGACTTGGCTAATGGGTCCAGACGTCCATGCAGAGAAGATCCTGAAACTAAGTTTTTGTAAAAAAAAAAATCTTGGATATGAAACACAAGTACTGCTTTTGAATCCATTATACTATCTACTGGCCACAAGTGGAGTTTAAATGGATAAAAGTATTTTTATTAATATTTATCAGGCACTGCTTCACGTGGCGAAGAACCTGAGTACAATTTTGGACAGGGTTAGACTGTCCTCACTTCAGTAGCTGCTAGGATTGGAGAACATGGAAACAGGGCAAGAAACCCAAGTAGTCAGAGAATCAGAAAGGTTGTAAACAAGCCAACAGTTTAGACGGATTGATTCAGTGACTATTGTGTGCTGTTTTGTTCCTGTAAATTAATTAAAAAAAACCAAACATCTGCACTGTTTTTTTGCCGGTAGTCTATCATTTCTTGCGGCAAATACTATCCTGACAACATTGAGCACAGCCGTGTTATTGATTAAATGATAAAAACAACTATATCTCTATTTTTAAGGTGGGAATTTTAAGGCAATGATATGATGAGGTATATTTCGTGCAGTATATTTTGGAAGGAAGCCAGATTGCCAGATTTCCTGGATTTTTGTCTTCGTATGGTATGTGACTGCGTTTCCTCACACATGTTGCGTGTAAAGCATGTGGTACTGTAACTAACCATGTTCAGGTTTCCACACAACATACATGTTCGGCGCACACAGCCCACATGAACTCTTCCACCCTGGTTCTCACTGAATCAGATAGGCTGCCCAGCCCCCATGAAGGAGATTACACAAATTTATGCAAAGCCTGTAAATGATTTATACTGCAGAGCACAACAAAGGGCTTTTTTACAACACCACGGACAAGACGAGGAGAGAGCGAGAGACACTGACACCTGCAGTAATCCCCGCATTTGTCTTACTGTGACACTGCCAACAGTAGAGGCGCAATAAAACATGATGGAATTTGTGCATTTTTTTGGATATTAAAAGTAAGAGGCAGCATTCACACCATATTCAGCCATTAGGAGTTATTTCAAAGGAAATGCGGGAAGTGCAAAACACACAGAAGAGCTATTGTGGCGGCCATCGTGCATGCAGCAGAGAGTACAGCGATGGTGGAGCTCCATTCAGGACCACAGCACTCACTGTTGGCCTTGGGTCTATGTTTAGACATAGCTTTTAAGTACTCTGATGTCTTGCGTTCACTGCAAAAAAATAAAAAAATAAAAAAAATAAAACATTGTGTGTGAGCATTTGTGTGTTTGTTGTGTGCATTTGCGTGCCGAACGTTATGTTTGTAGGAGTGGGAGTTCTTTATCAGGGAGGATAAAAGGCAGAAATGTATTTGAGCTCTTCCCATCTCCCACGGCAGTGTCACCCCTCCATACACCCCACCCCCCACCCCCAAGGATCCAACGCGTGGCCGGGTTTATACACTATTCATAAAGACCACTGTGTGGGAGAAAAATGGACCCATTATTTCCAAGCAGTAATGGGATATATTTGTTTTGTGGCCCTGAGTGTCGTGTAGTGGTAGTTAGTTTGTATGCACGCACGCATATGTGTGTGTGTGTGTGTGTTTGTGTGTTTCACATTCATGACATATTTGGATGTTTAGACCTTTATAGTGTGTGTCCTGCAGTCAATTCAAGGCCCTGTGGAATAAATGTTTACTCGTATAAGGTTTTAATTGTACCGCATAAAGTGTCTGTATTGATTGAAGGAACCAGCACACCAAAAATCATACTATCAACCATATTTGAGTAAATTTGATGTCTAACGCTCATTGAGATCATCAGCTTTTGGTCAACAAAAGTGTGATTATTCCAGTATCAATTCCAACAAACATTCTATAAAATAAATATGTTTTAATTATTTGGAATTGTTGGAAAGCTCCTTTGACGGACAAAAAGTGACATTTTCCCAGCCCCAAGTTGGGACCACAGTTTCTAATCTATCTAATTCTTTGTATGTGAGAGACTGGAGTGTCAGATGCATGCCAAAATTTGGGAGGAGTGACAATATTGTATTCTACTGCTATGGATCGCTCAATCAAAACAATGGCAGAAGATGACAGAAGTTTGATGATGATAATTAACTTGCTAATAATAAATATTTTGGACAGCAGTGCGTGGTTATCTGTCGTAGCATATGAACGATGGTCATATCGCATATGTTCTTCTTGTGGACTGTCCAAATATAAACCTGATGGCTTCTTGACCTCTCCTGACACATCTGTTACTTTCTCCAATCATCTGATTTTATTTTGCCGTATGTGTGTGCAAACAAAGTAAGTAAATGAAAAATACAAAGGCGATGATATTAAATTTGTTGGAGGGACATTGAAAAATAAAAATATACTAAATACCATTTTATCTTTATTAGACAGAATTTACCCAGGCATTTGAGAATTCTTCAAATCTTTCTTTTGAATGTATCTTAGAGATTAGCGAATGTAATCATAATCATAACTATATTCACAAATTGACCCCTTTACTGCAGTTCTGTATGTGTTGTGTCCAAATCATGTTTCTCTACCTAGCTGTTCAAGATGGCAGACGTACTTGCGAATGTGCCACTTACACTGGGTAGAAACAATGCAGTCGAGTTGCCTCTCAGCCCACAGACTAAACATTTTGATGACGTTATCTAAAGCCACCTAAATCTTTTATCTTGGCTCGACGAACATTCACAAATATAAAACCATGGATCAAAAATGTATATAAGATGGAGTTATAATTGCAATGTTGGCATTTCGAGGTGTCCACAATTTTACAGACATCTCTTTATAATGGAGCTGTATGGGACATTTTTCTTTTTTATCTGCAGGCAATATTGGAAGCAAGTCTTAGTGGCATCTAAATAGTAGCTCATGTTCCTCATTGTCTGACATGTATGTTTACCTGTTTCCCCTGAACTGGCCACCAAGAAGAGACAAAGTGGCTAATGTGCCATTGACAGGTGACCAAATGAAATGCATCATTACTTTGGATGGATTTGGATTTCTCTGGGTTTGAACATCGTTGTACATTTTGGATAAAGCAAGGACACAACTCAAAGAAAAATATATAACTTGCAAGTCCAGTCGGTTTTACACAATTTAATTTGGAAATATCACATATTGTGCCTTTAATTGCTAGACAAAGTTTATTTAGCCTTTTCCTCTTGGAAAACCGAACATCTGCTTGACTTCTGACAAGGTACAAATCTTTGTCCAAACAGGTTTTCTGGTGCAGTGTCTTCTTGGCACACTAAACTGTAAAGGGCTCACTGTTGACCCGTGTGGCTGATGGAGAGAAAACAGGAACTTTGGCTTGCAGAATTAACCAGAGACTATGGTTGGAGTGTTGTTCGCACTCGAAAACATAGCTGGAAAAGCCACAAAAAGTCTTTAGTACATGCAAAAACATGTGCTTAAAATGCAAGGTTCATTGCACCATCCCCCAAACCATTTATCTCCCCCGATTCTTAATTCTGGGATCCTGATTCCCTAACTTGTATCTTACATCGAGGACAGGAGGAACACACAGAGGCTCTGATTTCTTTAAACCTACCCACTTTGGTTCTAACTACGCCCTCTTAAGGACCCCTGCTGACTCCCGGATCAGAGCTTGGGAAATCCCTCCTCAGGTCAGTGGTCCTGCCCAACATCAGTGCTGCATGTTGGCCTCCACGCTTAAACACTGCCATAGCTGACCGACAGACTGTGACCACCCCACCCCCCACACTTCCACCTCCCATCCATACACTGTTACCAGGTGCAGAGCCCCGCTCTGCCCCCTCTGCCCTGCCACCCCTCCTCTCCCCTCCGCCCCTTTAACCCTGTCCTTCAGACAGCATTGTCTGGACGAACAATGGAGTCATTGTTACCTCAAGGTGGCGTATTGTGAGGGGTGTTCATGAGGGGCTGCAGAGGTGACCCTGACACTGTAACTCAGCACTCATCTCACCTCCTCACACACACACACACACACACACACACACACACACACAGATACACACACAAATACACACACAGTCTATAGTTCCCAAATTTTGCCGCTCTATTAGGGCTTCAGGTCAGAGGGGACATCTCTTCTAAGGTGGGATGGCGTCCCTGTCCCATAGCACAGTGTGTGTGCGAAAAACATTTGAAATCAATCAATCAGAATCTGATAATCCAGTCATAAATAATAGGTTGTTGAACTACTGACCGTATGTGCAGTGCTTATATATGCAGGTTTTGAACTGAACTGAATCTGACAGCTTGGACAAACAGAAGACTGGACGTCTGAATCAGTGCTGAACATCGGGTCATGTCAACAGTAACGTGCTTACTTACTGTTGTGTGTACTTCAGTGCACTGATGTGACTGTTTAGTTTAAGAAAAAGGGGGCAAACTCCATCGTCAGTGATCTTTAAACTGAACTAAAAAATGTCATTCAAATCAGCAAAGTGAATTATGAGTTCCAACTCTATGAAGCGTCACATAACTGAGAGACAGAATGAGCAAAGATGGACTTAATGAAAAATGGAAATTTAAATTAGAGAGCTTCTTATATCAAAAGCATACCAATTGCCAGAATTAATGTTGGTGATGTACGTCGCTGCATGCCACAACTTTTTCTTGAGGTTCAATTTTCAATTGTATGTCAAGACAAGGCTGTGCTTATGGTCTGATTAGGTTTAGGCACAAATACCACTGGGAAAGAAATAAAGGGTAGAAAAACATCATTTTTTGCCTGACGATACCTAAGTGTGCTACCACAAACATCGCAGAAAATGTGATGACTTCCATAGCATAATATCAGTTTTTCTCAGGTCTTCTTAAAGTTATCCAGTGGTGTCACAAGTACAAATGTTGAAACACAGTCTTGAACAGCGCTCACTGGCTTGGCAGCCTTCTTGCCTGCAGCTCCACCACAGTCGACCTCCTGGTATGAATGTCAGAAGGTCATAAAACATGTTATTGTCGATGTAATATAACACTTTGTGTCTCTTTTCAGGGACAGTTGTGACAAAAGTATGAACAGTACAGTTGCAATGCACACACTGAACACAGAAGGTTTCTGTTAACAGGTGTTGCAAAGTCAGTGGCGATGATTTCAATGTAAAAATCAAGTTTCTGGACTTCACAAAAACTGCTGTCTTGCTCTTACAATCCCAGTATTGCTAGTGTCCGTCCTGCCACCAATACCTAAAACCCTCAGCTGAACAAAACCATTATTTCCACTTGACAAAAAGCTTTCTGGAAAGTGTAAGAAATCATGAACCAAAGCAGATGTGGACACGGAAAAGTGGGTTCACACTGTACAATTCAGAAATGCACATTTGATTCCTTCATTTCTTCATTTGTCGCAGGTAGCAGAATGAAGTTTATTCACTATGTTTGAAATGTTTCTTGTCTTAATGTATGTATATTACAGCTTACATGCTGGAGTTAAAACAGATTTGGTAAAGTTTGCTAAGTTAACTTAGCAGTATGAAAGTCACAAGCTATAAACAGTTTCACTGTGTCAGTGTCATCTAAAAGAAAATAATCCGTTTTAATAAGCCCTAGCATTGTAGAAGGCCATTAAAAGTAAAGTCAACTTTCAGTGCTGATTTAGCTTGATAGTGTTGGTCAGTCTGTGTCATGTCATGTCTCTTGAAAGGGAATAAAAATTGTTTTCTATGCATTCACGCTAGCATGTTCTGGGGTTCAATTGCATGAGCCTCGTATTCAGTACATAGGAGTTGGCAGATCTTTTTTAAATGAGTTTAGGAATACATTAAAAAGCTCATGAGGGTCTTCATGATGTAATTCTACATGGCAGTCACTGCCTGTATAAGTAAATGAGTAAGTGACTAAGAAACACTACTAGATCCACAGCGACTTGCCACATAAAAAAAAAAAAGATCAGTTTCTGTGCCACCCGTGTGAGCTCTGGTCTGCTCCTCCACTGAGAACCCCCTCGAGAGATCAAGTTTTCCGACCACTAGTTTATGTAGTTTTAGCATCCTCAGAAAAGACTGCACGATAACAATACACTGCAGCAGGGACGTGCACATGAATATAGAGGGGCAGGTGCTCAAATTCAGAAAAGGGCAGTATGTGCACGTGCGTAGCGGGCAGCACATTTTTTTTCAGGCCTCAATGACAATGATATGTAGATTAATTAATGTAAAATGAATAAATAAAGTACTTATAGAAAGCTATCTCCTTAGCTGCGTATCCTGTGTAGCTGTGAGTGATATGCAATCGCCATTTATTTTGTGTCAACAAATTATTGTCAACATGAGTTTATTCACATTATCATAATACTGAGGTTTGGAAAACATGTCATTCAGCTGCAGTTCTTAAAAAGCAATAAAACACTGATTTATTATTAGGCTATTTATTGGAGGGCAAGTGCAAACTAGAAATACAGGCTACACATCTAAAAAATGTGACAAAACCAAGAAATTACTACTGTGACTGTTAGTAGGAACAGCAATGTTTACAACAGCAAAGTCACAATAAACTCAATATCTGGAAGAAGCTGAAGATTTGTGGCAAGATAAACAGCCGACACAGACAGCTGTCAGATTAGATTATTCTTAACTCTCATTAACAAGCAGTTAGCTTAACAAGCACAAATGTCCGCTTTTCTGAAATATGACTCATATTTAAGCATGTTGAATAAGTGGAAGGCAACTTGTTAGCCCCCACAAGGAAGTTATGTTAATGGGATTATAACTCACAAAGGTTCAAGTCGCTCCACTGTC
>OMLP01039829.1:15000-21247 GCA_900302685.1 Spondyliosoma cantharus | reverse complement strand
GTCTGTCAGTCCGCGGAGTCCTAATCTGTTATCGATCTTGGCTCCCAGATGTGTTTTTTTCTGCAAAGCTACTGCTTCTCATGACTCCCTGTCAGTTATAGAATGAGAATGAATAGAATGAAGAAATGCTTCCACCAGAGGTTATGTGCTTTTTGTGTGTGTTTTCTTTTTCTATTGTTACTGATTTATTTTTTTGACATACAGAGTTGTAAAAAATCTGTTTTAATCTATCATTACATGTCATTTTAACCTTTAATGATAATAAGATATAGATTATATTTGATAGCTTTTAATTCACAGAATGAAATCGATAAAAAAGCAAGAGAAAAAGTGAATGGAGACACGGACTGCGGTCAGTTTTCAACAGCATTTGATGCAGGTGAATGATTTTCTTTCCCTCCACAGTGACAGTGATGCAGGCCATAATATGAACAATACCATTTTACAATTACATATAAAAATATGAACAAACAAGAAATTAAATGGAACTTATTTGGCCTGCCTCCAATCAAACCCAGAGCAGTAAGTCAGGTGCCCGTATTTGAAAACTCAAAAAGAACTGCTCTGAGACTCCGTTTGGCAGGTGGTCTGAGAGCCGTTCGCTTCAAGTCAGCACTGCGGTTCACTGAATCTTTCCACTGTGAAGACAAATTACTCCAGTTTTCCTTCACCGTTTGCTTTGTATTTTAACCCCCAGGCTTGCTGCAGACAACACTGGGACACTCAAAAACACAAACAAGGAAACCATGGTTGCTAACGCTAGCGAGGCTTGTGATCGAGGAGTAGTTTAGTCTGAAGAACAAACTAGTGCACTTCTCTAGATATGGAGCAACGATCACATTAAACAGCAACCCTCCCAAACAGTCCAGTTTACCTCGAATTTTCTGTTCTAACGACAGCAAGAAGCATCAACAGGACTGCCATGCAAGGTAAAAAAAACTATGTCCAAAGTACTTTAGCTACATGCAATAAAATGAGGAGAATCCTCAACCATCTTGTTCCAGGTGAAAGCTGCTCGCAATCTAAAGCAGTAAAGGTTAGCTTAGCTCCGGACGACCTAATGTACGAACACGAAAAGAACCGGACTACATGTGAAATCACCCTTCATTTTGTTCTGAAGGGTGAACGCGTGCTCTGCTGCCACACAGGAGGCTGCAATTACCAGCGCCTCTTCATTCACAGTATTAAGGTCAGGGAAGAATCCTTCCACGGAAGTGATCAGAAGTTTGTGTGCAACTGAGATCAAAGAAAAGACTTGAAAAGAAAAGTTTTTTCTGCCCTGGCCTCATGCAACAACTTGTTCAACCTAATATGATGGTCAAAATAGCAGAAATAGAAAGAGTCTTACCCAAGGACATGTGGTTAGGTGGACCCTGGCAGATCCTGTTTGTTAAAGCATGAAGAGTTAAGGACACTTGTACATGGACTAATTAAAGAACTCTTCAGAGCCCCTCTCCTCAATCACTTATCAGTGCTGGCTGAGATGTCCTCGGGTGGCAGTTAATTCATCGGCCAACAGTAAACACTCACTACAGTCTTTGCTTTCCTAGAAGCATAAAAGATTGTGTAAAAGAGCATCGGTGCTTATTGAGATCACTGCTGATTACTGTTTTGCCAGGCTGGTGAGCTTCTATCTCTTCTGTCTCTGTTTGTCTCTGTGTATTGTTCAGTAAAAACTGGCTCCCGCTGCGAGGAAAAAGCTGCAGACATGACTGGACACCGTAATGACTGTTTTAAAGATGAGAGGAAGCACTGTCCTCCTTGAAGCATTACTTTTAACTCAACGTGAAGTCTGAGATCCATTCATCAGTCTATTCATTTCATACAACAGGAGTGGATAAAGCCTTCGTCGCTCTAAGCCGATTACAGAGTGAAGAAAGAGCAGAGTAACTCATGTGTTTCTCACCACGGAGCCGACAGATCTAATAAACAGAAGATGTAGTCAGCGCTGTAGGTGGAGAAGAGGAAGAATGTAACTCGCACTGATTCATTTGGAACACCGTGAAATACAATCAGACTCCTCATGTTGATCCCGAGAACATCCCCAAGATGCAATATGTCAGAACTGGCCACCTGTCGAATTCATACTCAAAACAAACAAGGCTCAGCATATCATCAGAGTAACCGCTATCTGCTGCTAGCCATTCATCTAGCGGTCTGAACTGTGAGATCAAAGCATTATGGGAGTGTTGATGTTTACGCTGCTTGCACCACAGCTTTACTTTGCTGACTGGTTAGTACACCAACTTCATTAGATATCCCTGCAACACAACACATAGACATCAAACCTTCAAAACGGTTATATAGTTGCACTTTTAATTGCCAACTATTGCGGTCATCAAATAATCAATTTGAGCAATTCTTTAACAAAAAATGTCCAGATTCTCTAATTGCAGCTTATTATATATACATATTTTCTGGTTTCTTCATCCCTATATGACAGTAAACTGAATATCTTTAGGTTGTGGACCAAAACAAGACATCTGAGGATGTCATCTAGGGCCCTAGGCAACACTTTTCACCATTTCCTGATATTTTATAGACCAAACAACCAAGAAATGATTAGACGATGTAAATAATTGACAAATTAATCAATAAAAATTATGCTAAGTTGCAGCACTAGAGTGCATGTACTCATGGAGGAGAGGCTCTTGCTCACGGCAGAGCAGGATGTAAACAGTTTTAAGCCAATCATCTTCCAACTCCTACATATACATTAAGTTACTTCTATTTCCCAACATGTTTTGATGAAAGCTGCTAGGCTGGAACGTTAAAATGTTAGGTGACATGGCCAGAAAAAAAGTGGTGAAATTGAAATTTGTCAACTCTTTCTTGATGATTTGTGTGTGTGTGTTACTTTTATACATTTGGGTATTGGGCAGTTGGAACACAGTCACTTGGTTTAGCACACAAAGAACACTGGGAAGGCGCGTCGTTAACTAAGCTAACGTCTTGTCCATGGGTAGATGCACACTTCCTTCTGCGCAGTGATACAGTTGGTTGGTGTAGTTTGGTAGAAAGAAAATAGTTCCTTCACAATTATCTTGAGTAACCAGGTCATTATTTTCTGAAAGGAGACATTGCTGGCATGTTTTCAAACGTGTCTGTTTGGTGCTCTGAGCACCACTATTTGAGTGCCATCTAGTTCCATCATATTTAGGCGAGGGCACCTCTATGGCCTGTAACTCCAAGACTTGGCAACTCACAGCAAAATAATCTAGACAGATAAATAACACTTCAGGTAAAAGTATAAAATATGTATGTTCCCTTTAAATGTCTCTTTAAATCTTGATCAGGATCCAAATTGAATTGCATTCAAGTCTTTTTGTATGATAGTTTTTCCAAACTTGAAGTATTTCTGCTGTCCTGCCTGTCTCCTTGCATCATCCACCTGTCTACTTTCCTCTTCAGCTGTCTATCGGCCCGTCTCTCCCTCCGGTCTGGTTCCTCAGGGTGCCCGCCGTAGAAACTCACAGGGTTTCTCACCCCTCTGCTATGTTGACTGGCCATAAACAAAACACACAGAGACTCACAAGCCTGTCAGCCATTCTAAACACAAGGAGGGACCTCCGAGCAAACACTCCCACAGTGACAGGGTGATATATGGGGCCAGAGGGATGGACTGTACCACCCCTGAGCTCAGCGGCTGTGTTGCAGCTTCCATTGTACGACTTCATTTCGAGGTTGTGTGGTTGTTGTTGTGGTAAAAGCCCCAACACACCTACTGACACACACTGAGAGGTAAACGTAGGTGTTGTATTGACTGAATGAAAGACTCTGTGAGGCTAATCTAAGCAGACTGTTCTCCCATCTGTGCAGGTGCTAACCTGTGAAGCATGACGGCTCCCTCACAGACCTGAGATCTGCAGGCGTGGAGCAGCTTCAGATGATTCAGAGATGATGGACAATTTCATGGCACTTCTGGAGTTAGAAATGTAATGCTGGTACGTGACATGTCTGCAGCTCTGAGGTCATGCGAGTGCGACAGACCACTACAGCAACTAATCCTTGACTAATAGTGCTCTCTGCTGTCTGGATACTGAACAGCAGTCGGAGAATAAAGATAATCAAACTGCGGTTTATACTGTCTGTTGAACACAGGATTTAAAGTAGTGCAGATAGAAAACAACTGTTTAATTCACATAACACAGGATACATAAGGCATGTTTTATGTAGTTTCTCATTGCTGCCTCCATTTTTTAGACAATTTTACTTGCACTTTGCAAGTGTTTTTGTAATATGACTCACTTCAGAGGCATATTTTTGGAAAGACCTCTTCTATACTAGCCAGGTTTCCTCCCCTTGCACTTTTCCTGTCCTAAAATGGCGAGTATTAGTCCCACCCCTTGCCTCTTCACAAAATTAGGTATGATTGGCCTGACATCAAATGACCATATACAAACCCATCAGAGCTGCAAAAATGAATCAATTAATTGATTAGTAGTCAACTATTACATTCATCCCCAAAGTTGATTTCTGAGTGTCATTCCCACTTCGTCAAATACTGACACTTTTAGGTTGGGTTGGTCGGTATCCCAGATCAACACTGATCAACGTTTGTCACCATTTTCTGATGTTTTAAAAGACATAAACTAATCGATTAGGTGAGAAAACAATCAACAATCGAAACATTTGCGCACTATGTTAGTTGCAGCTCTACAACCCATTCATACTGAATATGGTACATTTAAATTAACTCATATTTTATTCTTATTTGTGACCAACATCCCATTGTTGATGTTCTAAATTAGACAGGGAAGTTATCAAGTTTAAAGACAAGCACAAGCTATGTTGAAAGAGGAAGAGGAAGAGCAGGTCACATGTAGTGCATGCGTTAGCAACCAAAGGAGCACAAAAATCATGTTTAAACGTTATTTATTTGGATGGACAGCAATCTGAACACCCAAAACTGAATTTTAGAAGTGCACCACTAAAAATAAGATAGATGAAATTACTCAAATGTACAGTACACAAAGTGGCAGGGTGTTTTTTGATGAGGAGTGAGGTGGTGAAAGAGGAGGCAGTGGAGAAGCTAGCGGGGAACTCACCTGGTACAATCTCAAAAAGGTGCCTTCCTGGTTCGTCTGGATTCGCTGTGAGCTCGTTGACCTGGCATCCCTGCAGAGGTATACAGCCCTGAAACGCAAAGAGCGATGCATTAGACTGAAACAGATGCAACATCCTTGTTTCTTTCCCCTCCTTTCTTTCTTCTTACACTTCTGTCCTTGCATCATCTTTTCTTTCCATTCTTTTTACCCTTCACTTTCTTCCGCCATATCCTTTCATATTGAAATGGAATTTTTGAAGAGTGCAATATACGGCGCCGTGTTTGATTTCACCTGGTTTGTATTGACTTTAAGGGAAGGAGCCATTTTCTGTTGAAATATTTCCATTCTTCATTAATCTCCAGCCAACCGATGTTTTTCTTATCACTTTCCATTCGGCATATTTAACATTTTATGAGTTTAATGAGCGGATCTGTGAATGAATGTAGTATACAGTCCTGAATCAGATAGATATGTTAGTCATAATCTTGTTTTAATACCATGTAGATCACACATGCATATTTGCAATTTAAATCCTAATTGCAATATTGTTTATAAAGGTTCTCAGTCAGCCAGGTCTTGGTAAATCAAAGTGCTGTATCGTAGGCAACTGGGTATCTGGGTATCATCTTGGATGAGAGGTGAAACGTCTTCCAGAAACTGAAACAAGTCCAGTTGCCTATAATTGCAATATTGTACAGAAAAAACTCAATAACATATTACTCTCACGTTCAGCCCTGAAATCATCTGTCCTCCCTCCTCCCTCTGGCTCAGTGTCCTTCTACATGCCCTCTGGCCTTTCTTCTTCCTCTCCTCCATCCAGTCCTCCTCTTGTCCTTGCTCCCTCACTCCCACTTCCTTCCTTCCTTGCTATCCCTCCACTCTTGACCCCTCTTAAATCTTAAGCAGTTACTCCTGTGATTGAACAGGGACCCACACAGATTATCAGAATACATTATCCAAATCAATACCCATTTAGCCTCGAGAGCCGAGGGCCAAGTGAGCTGTGAAGGGATGCCAGCGTCTGTGGGTCGGCCCACGTTAATCTGCGCGCTGGCATCCTCCATCAAACTGGGAGAGGAGTCTGCCAAAGAGCTTCAGACCAGAGGGCCGGGCGGGCTGTCGCCAACATTAGTCGCCATGGCAACAAATGGAAGGGGTGGGAGCTGTGGATGGATGGAGCACGGGGGCAGGGCAGGAAC
>OMLP01039829.1:0-12500 GCA_900302685.1 Spondyliosoma cantharus | reverse complement strand
GAAACCAGGCGTCCCACACACTGCTGTGCTACTAATGCACTTAAACTGTACTGTGAGAGCGGTGAGTCACCACTACCAATGTGCATTTCCATCTGCCGGCACAAATAAAGCACATACTGTAGTAATGTTGGGAGAGTTTACTTAAAGAACAGTGTTATTTGTAGTTAGTCTAGTTCACTTCAGCCTACTTTCATCACAGATTATTTTGCAGTGCATGACGTGGCTATTTCAGATTTTCGGCATTGACCATTTTCTCTGATGTCACATTCGGGGCGGGAAGCTCAATTGGTGGCTGTTCATGTTTATGGATAGTGAGAATCTGGAAGGAAACAAGCCACATTTCAAGGCACATTTTTGAGAACTTGTTAGCAAATGTTAGCATACAACCACTTCCTAGCTAATTCTATCCTTTGATTACATCCAGTGCGTTTCACTTCCAGGTTTAGGTAAATGTGTCTCAAATATGTGTGGTATTTTAAAATAAATGTACATCTGTCCTATCGGATTGTGTGACACTATCAAACAGTAAAGTAAGCTAGGAAGTGGTTGAATGCTAATGTTAGCTGTTGTCTAATGGAAGCAAAGGGGTTCTCAAGTATGTGGTTTTACCTTGAAATAAAGCCTGACGCCCCCTCCCCTCCTGCCATCATTTTTTCAGCTGCTGGTCAATCAAGCAGTGAAATGATAACTTGTCAGATTTGCCTATGTTTACTGGACTTGCAACCATAATGGATAGTAAATGAAGGCCCTGATGTTGACAGCTACTGTCCATGAAGATCTTGGGGCTCTACCATTGACTGACATGGAACTTTTCTAAACTCTACAATATGAATGTGTTAATTCTGATAATATCTGTACGATGCCTGTCACTTTACCTGGCTTCATGTTTTTTGTTTTTTTTTGTCCCATTGTGCTGCTCTGGCAACTAGTTAGCTGTTTAACTTTTTTAGCTCCTTTAACAGGCTGTTTTTGAATCGAACTTGAAACGTTAAGGGAGCTGTCACTGTAGGAAAGCCACGGGTGTAAATACTTTAGGGTCACGGTCCTGGTATTTTGCATATAAGCTTTTGTGGAAATCTGTTCTGTATTTTTTTTGTAATCCTGCTGACAAACCAACCAACCAACCAACACAGGTAAAAATACAACCTCATTGGCGGAGGCAATAGTGCAACTCAACTGCTGGTGGTTCATTCTGGTGTGTTATAATACAGCCTCAGAAGCCTCAAGTAGAGATGAGGAGGGGGCTGCAGAGCTCTAGTACACGCCCTTATTTCTTAGTCCACAGACACAGATTTTTTTTGTACAGAGTCTTCAACCCAAACCAACGCTTACTCAAGCGACATCACATGACAAACGCTTTCCAACACCTGTATACAGACTCGTAAAATGTGCTTTTGACTGTAATTCTGGACTCTTTTTCCCACAAGACACAAATTCATTACTTTTCTGTCATTATCAGATACAATCATTTGTTTGCCTTTCAGTGCTATCGGGCTTGTTAGTCCATAAAATACCATCAGTGCTCCAGAGAGTGGGGAGCTACACCACTGGGACCAAGATAAAACCCTTTGATTTAATTGTGTAAATGCATTTACACAAGCCAAACAGCAGTGAGTTATCTTGATTTGATTTAACCGTCCTGTCAGTGTATTCCACATTACGCAAACGTGGCTGAAGTATTGTTACCTGCGGTTTGGTTTCCTCCTCGTCCTTGTAGAAGAAGAGCTGGTCCGAGCGCAGCACAAACCAGCGGAGCTGCCAGTTCTTCATGATGCTGCGCTGCTTCTTCAGCCAGCCAGCCTTCAGCGCCCCCTCCTGGAGGCTGGGGGAGGCCGGCCGGCATGGGCCCCGTGACACCTCGCCCATCACCATGCTCTTGGACCTGGCTGCAAACACACATACACACACACAACATAAAGCAGTTGTATGCTGTGTTTACACAAGCAGGCAGAAAGTGAAGGGTCAGCTGGGTTAAAGGGGAATGAATTGGTGTTTCTACTTGATTTACTACATTTCTCCCATTTTCTCCCTAATAGAGGCTTGTGTTATCCCTCATTCTGTATGCTGCACGCACACTCATGTCCTGCCAGGCTCTTCAGACGTGAACACACACAACCTTCTGCTCCGGGCCGCAACGCCGCCAGATGAAGGGGGAGAGGGACTGTGGAGAGGCAGCAGGCACAAATAATGACAGAAAGGAGATAAAATAGAGACTGTGAAGGGAATACACACACACACACACACACACACACACGAACATAGCCTCAGGTGACAGGGATCCCCCCCTTTTATTTCAGAGGTCCTTGGAGGAGACTTATTGTGTGTCGCAGTAACCCAATAGCAGAGCAGAGGCTTTTTGAGCTAAGATAATAGGACCACATGGGACTGGCTGGCTAGCTGAGTGACTGTCTGGCTGACTGAATCATTCTCAGCAAACGTGCATAACCTGAGCTCAGTCAAGGACAGGTTTAAAGGGGAGGGTATGCGGCTTTATGGCTGTGTCTCAATGTGACATCAGGTCTGTCCTTGTATGACATCAGCCGCGAAAAAAACCCAAAGAGATTTACGAGTGCGGCGTGGATCATTTTTGACATTACTACATCAACTGACACTGAAGCATGACAAGAATAAAACACCACTGCCATGTATACTGTCAGCCTTTTTTGTTGTTATCTTCTATTATAATCTACGAGGCAAAATCTAAAAAAAAGAGGGAATATTGAGGAAACATGTGATTCAAGGAGGAAGCAGGATGCAAGATTTCAAGGTTTTACATAGAGGGGAAATGCCACAGAGCTGAGACGAGGGCTGGCAATGCTATTTGATGATCATGTATAATTTATAGGAATCAATTGCGCAGACATCCTCCCTGCTGGTGTGACACACACACACACACACACACACACACACACACACACACACACACACACACAGAAATGATCAATGTTCAGATGGCAGGGAGGGCAGGAGGGGATGGATGAATGAGGAGGGTGAAGAAAATCAATGTGTATTCTTTTTTTATTGTCTCATCTCTCCCTGTCCAGAAAAACATATAGCCTAAAGGACAGCCCTTGTGTCATTTTTATTTCATGTCATGGTCTGTAAAGCCTGTTGATCCTCAGAGATGTGCTGAATGATGGATGGATCATTTCTAGAAGATGCGTAGTTTTTATTTTCACAACCTTCACGTTAAATAAAAGTGAAGAATTTATTTTTTTGAAGAAATATCATCACATAAATGGTTTTCCAACCATTCAAAGCACTTTAAAACACATTCACACATCCATTCATGCACCAATGGCAGAGGATACCATGCAGGGTGAGATCAATACAGAGCTTTTCTATACAACGTGCCTCATAATATTTCTATTTCTGTCATGCAGCCAGAGCTGAACCAGTGACCCTCGATCAGTGGACCTGCTGTACTTCTGAGCCACAGCTGGAGAAAGAAACAGTCATCTGTTTTTTCTTGAAATAACTCACGCTAAGAAAAATAACAGTCTCCAAAATTGTATTCCTTGGTCCCAGTCTGACATTTGAGTCTTCAACTTCCAGTGTTGATGTGAATTATGTAAAATGCTAATGTCAGATACCAAAGGTTATCAAATCAACCAGCAATTACATTGGCAGCTTCAGCATCACAAGTCCCTGAGCCAGTATTAAATGTTTTTGGGTCCAAAATGCACTCCTCTTTTAGCTCCGTTTTGGTCTCCACCAACTCCTAAGGGAAATATCTCTCTTTAGCTGCTAAATGCTCCCCTCTGTTCATCAGTTAGTTGCTGGGTTTGTTCGAGCGTTTTTCTGCCTGCTACAGCTGGAAACAAAATGGAAGCTGTGAGACTGAACCAAACTGTGAAGTATAAAACCAGAGGAATTAGCTTAAAGACTCTAAAAGGGAAACTATAAAGTTGGGTGATAATTATTTGTTGGTTAAACACTACTAGTACCACCTTTTACATTACACAAAGACACTTAACAAACTTAACTTCTTTTTTTTTAACTTTTTTATGTCTTTTGTGGTGTTATAAAAGAACACTGATGTGTGATGGTTGGGATTGGACTACCTCTCTGGGCAGCTTGTCATGTAAAATCTGAGCAATATGGTGGAAATTGGGTTGCTGAGCAACCAAACATGGCAATATGTACCGCTTTCTAAGATCAAAACATCCAACGGAACAATATATTTTCCTTGTCCATTGCTCCCTACCTGTATACATAATGGATGTGTTTAATAGCCATTAATAGACATTCTCCTCCTGCTCACTTTCTCTATTTAGCCAACCTCCTCTACCTTGGCTATTCTCATTTATCCGTCTTGTGTTAATTCACTCTTTCTCACCCCCCTGCCTCGTCTCCCTCCATTTCTCTTACTTTGACTCACTCTAATTTGTCTCCCCCGCCTCATGTTCAGCACTGCTGGTTCTGTTGAATCAAAGCTCTGTTATTAGTAAGAGCACACGTGGGTACACACAAGATCCTTGCTCTTGCCACTGGCACCTCATTTAAGCAGGTTTTGTCTATTAAATGAGTTCTTAGATTTGAGACACATTTTAATTAGCTATTTTTAAAATGTAATTTTTTCCATTGTTAATTCTTGAGCACTGTGCTGATTGCTTTTTGCAACTGGGTGATGTTTACAACACAGAGCTTTTTTTCTGCTATAATCCAAAAAGCCAACTGAAAAAGTCCATAGGTTTTCTATTGAGGGGACCAGGGCGATACTAACATTTTGGTAGGCCTACAAAAATACGTCATCCCTGGCACTCTCCATGAATTGTCAAGATACAACTCTTGGGCTTTCCAATGGCTTCCCAACTCCTGTGTCTTTTTATGTCCTCTTTCATACATTTAGACTTTGTTTAGAGATTGTACCCGTGTGATCCAGATGTTTGTCCCACTGCCACCCTTACTTGCTACTAATTATTTTGGTAGTAAACCAAATTTTTTGTTTTGTCAGTCAAGTGCTTCACATGTGATCAATTGAAATCCTGACAAGGTGTCTTACTCTTTCAACCTTAATACCTGCTAAAAATGCCACTCACCGGTCTACCTTCACCCCTCTGTTTTTCCTCACGACATCACGTCCCTCGTTTCTTTCCATCCTTCCTTACCCTGCCAGTTTGAGCATAAAAGAGCACCACTGTTCGACACATCAGCTGTCTGGATCACAGACTGAGTGGAACTAAACTGGCCGATGAATCATGCCTGAGTCACAACAACTGATTTTTGAGAGTGTGTGTGTGTGTGTGTGTGTGTGTTGCGCCAATTTGGACCTTCTGTTCGGAGTGATTCAGACCTTCCTTGGCTTGGGTGGAGCTGCTCTGTGGTCACTTCTACAACTATCAACTACAATGCTGAAAAGAGGCTGTTTGACTGTAATAGTGCACTCTATGCATAATCGCAGCAATTCACCGAAACAGAGAGCGTAATTGTGGCTCATTCATTTACAGTAGATAGTAGTTAGGGAAGAACTGAGTCAAATAATAGGGGCTGAACATCATGCCTGACTCTGAGTGCAGATGGAGTCTGCCCACATTTGTTTATGGTGATATGCCCCAGTGATAATATATGTAAATTAGTATGTGTGTCATGTTATTTCAGCATCACGGATGAATAATTTTGGGTATGGAGACGAAAATCCAGGAATAACAGATGGATTGGGGACTTATTCAGTCATGAGCTCATACATGATATCATTGACGTGTATGTGTGTTGGTACAGATGGGTTTGTTTAGCAGATTGGATACTGTCGACCATTTTATGATTGAAATTCAAGCTTCATTTATTTGTCATTTGTACAACAAAATGCAAGTTGGTAAAGATGAGGATGAGTCCAGGAATCTCACAGCCTGAGGAATGAAGTAGGCTCGGTAGTCTGCTATGACAGTGGATACTTCTGTATCTTTTGGCAGAAGGCATTAGGGATGTGTGTCTTTGCCTCCTTTGTTCAAAAATCAACAATCAGGTCCTTGGATTATTTTGATGTCAAGCAGTAGATTGTTCTTTGTCAGCCACTCTGCAAGAATGTTGATTTCCTCCAGTTACAAACTCTCATCATTGTTTGTAATGTGGCCAATGACACTGGTGTCGTCCGAATATTTCACAATTGCTGCCTGGGGCTAAGTAAATCTCTGAATTGTTCCCAGGATTTTAGGACACAAATAAGGCAGGAGTCATGGTACGAATCTGTCTTTTGAATAAACTGAAAAAAATGTATCGTCCCATAACAGACTTAAGTAAAGAACTTGCTAAATGACAATTAAGCTAGCAAGTTCAGTTTGTACTATCTTGAGGGCAAAATGCTGGGTGCGTTGAAAAAGATAAAGAGCTATATATTGACTGACTACTGGTGTTAGCATATTTCAGTGGTTATGTCAGTGGTTGGCTTGCTCGTTATCTTGTTCACCAACTAGCTATGCTGTAGTCATTATGAAAACAAGTCTCTAGAGCTAGCCATTACTCATGATAGAATTTCAACTTTTACCACTTTCTGGTGAGACCATGAGTCTAACCAGTTGCAGCTTATGGTGCCAACTCTTCTTCAAGTACACGTTTATTCACTTAAACTGCTGAATTTGCTTATTGAAGTTTTCTTAATTCGATTTTCCCAAATTTAAACTTGGTCCTCCACTACCTTGACCTCCGCACTCTTAGTTCTTTATGTATTAAGGAGGACAGAAGGCTATTTTGCATTGGCACTGGATGTTGACCCTGGATGTAAATAATGATGTTTTTGCAATTTGGTCAAAACTAAACCTTCAAAAATGCTGCATTAAGCTAAAGGTTCTACAGGTCTACACCAGCTCAGATGGAAAAGATTCAGCCAATTTCCCCAAATGCAGCAAGGTTGGTGATGTTTATGCTTGTTCTGTCACAGGACTCGATAAATCAAATGAGAATGTAAGTATTGAAAAACATTATTTAAATTCCGAGATAAAAATTGTACTCACAAATGTCATGTCTTAAGTATGGAAGTAATGTGAACAAATGGTCGTCTGCAGACTTAAATCAAAACACAAGTGTTACAGTAGAGCACATGAAGAGACACTTGATACTACATTCTCAGACACACATACTGTATGCCTGATCGCACACACCCTGGGCCCCCATGATGTCATTTAATGTAGTTTGGAGCCGTATATTTACCATCAGCGGGAAATGGATATATGGCTCTTATGCACATCACAGAGGAGCCTATCCATTAGCATGGCAAGGCGGGTGCTCCACATTTAGCCAGACAATACTACACTGATGACTAAATCACATACACAGACACACACAGGTAGAGTACACACAAGCACACACACAGGGACGCTGAAGGAATTCAATTTCATTAATCTGGTTGTTGTGTAGTGATTTATGTCTCTTGGAAAATGGCAGGGAGAGTTACAGGTGCATCAGGGCGTAACTTCCAGTTAGCCTATCATGTTGATTAATGTGTTAACCATTATGTGTGTGTGTGTGTGTGTGTGTGTGTGTGTGTGTGTACGTGCAAGTGTGGCAGCCTTCCTTGACATATTCGGAGGTGTGGCCAATAATATACAGCCCGTATGTGAAAGCTGCAGTGGAGCAGAACTGATCTGCAGCAGCGGGTGTGTAGCGTAATCTCTGCATTTCTGTGCATCTTATCATCACCACATGCTCATTTTCTGTGTGTCAGTGTGTGACTGTTTTATCTATGCAGTATGCGCTTGTTCACAGTATCTAGTTGTGAGGGTGTTCATTCATGTGCCTCAGGAAGGCAGAATGTCAGGGTGCTGCTACATTTCAGGACTTTGATCATAAAACCATGGTAACGCACATCAGAAAGACACAGCAAGAGAATGAAGCAGCTGATATGTGGGCAATTAAAGCTGCTACTACAATTCTGGAGCCAGTTTGAGAAAAATGAACCCAATACACACCCTATTACAGTTTTAACATGTTGCGGATTGTTACAGTTACCGAAGCATAGCAGCCTTATATGTAGCAAGGCAAATGGTGTTTTTACTTACACAAGCATTTCCAATTAAGAGTTGCTCTGAAAGGAAAGTATACTGGTGCAGATTTAATTACACCTCAGGGGCAAATCCAAATAATCAGTTGGGTAAATAATGTTAGCTTGATTTCTGGGAAATTAGCATGCAATATCAGAAAACTGATACCAGTCTTATGTGTGGATGTTAAATATGAGGCTAAAGCCGGCAGAAGATTATTTTAAATGTGCACAAAAACAGTGAGCAAACAGCTAGCTTATCTCTGTCCAAACGGAAAAAAAAAAAAAAATAAATAAAAAAATCCACCTAGAACCGCAACTTGTTTTTGGAATAATGTTAGTTCGACTTTCCGTTCATTAGTTTATGTTTTCTGTCTGAGTAAAATTAGAAACCTAATACCAGTCTTATGGCTCTATGCTAAGTACAAAGCTACAGTCAACAGATCAGCATATTAAACTAAACTCAGCTAAAGTAAAAGTGACATGGTTAATTTTTCCAACACTCAGCTCACAGCTTATTTT
Organism: Spondyliosoma cantharus; assembly: GCA_900302685.1. Classification (NCBI taxonomy): domain Eukaryota; kingdom Metazoa; phylum Chordata; class Actinopteri; order Spariformes; family Sparidae; genus Spondyliosoma; species Spondyliosoma cantharus. The sequence goes on along the minus strand of OMLP01039829.1, from coordinate 4,003 downwards.
CTGTCTTTACCTTCATTTCACATTTTAGTAGCTAGCCGACTGTGTCTACATTTTCATCTCACTCTCACAAAGAAAGCAAATAGATGTTTTGTTTCCTAAACTGTCAAACTATTCTTTTAAAAGCACCATTAGCTTAGCTAAAGAGGCAAGAGAGGGGGATGACGGCACTGTGAAACCTACGTATCTTATAGGTATACTTGATGTAAAAATAATGGAATGCAGCCATTTCAGATTGTAACTAAGACAGAACACAAGCTTATCCTCCAAATTCATGTCATATCTTTAATATCATATCTAAGCTAGCTAGCTCGTCAGTGACCTCCCAAAGTCAAATATAACAAAGCTTACATGTATGCTAGTTAGTCAACTGACCTTCGAGCATCATGAATGTCGCAGCCATTAATGATCCATAAAAAAGTCAATGGCATTTATTTTATTGATTCATATTTTCAGTGACTTCTTTGACATTCTAGTTCGCCGGTCAGAAACGGTTCAGTCAACGAAAATGTCATACGCTCCCGGGTTAGTAATATGTCCTTTCTTGACCCGGTTTAACCTCAGCTCAGCCTGTACTACATAACCACATCTGTCACATACCCGTTTATTCATGGGCTTCACACAACAAATGTGATGCTGTCAGCAGTGGAGCAACAATTTACACACGGCATGCAGAGAATGCTTCTCATGCAGGATCATAGAGTTGCTTTAATCTCTTAATTTTCAGGCTTAACAGAAATTATGCACGGGTAAGTGGTATTTCCAACACCTTAAATGTAGTGAGACAGTTGTATTTTACCTTTGTATCAATTTTTGTATATTTTGTCCTTCTGTAAATGCACATGAATCCTCCTAACTCCAAATGATATCTTGATGCTGCTCGCGCTAAGACATCACGCTCATTAAAATTATTTGTCACGGCCTAAATGCAATGTAATCAATTAAGTGCTAATTTACAAAATGTACACAGTGAATCACACTCTGCTGTCTTAATTTATGCAAACACAGATTTAATCCACTTTGCTGCCAATTTCATGGCGCTCCAGCCGGGGATTTACACATCACTCTACCATTCTTGGAAACTATTCATTTCATCTTAATCAGATCCAGCTGTATAATTGCAGTCACGGAGATTAGTGCCAAGGAAGGAAAGAAGGACACACACGCACAGAATGGCACACATCGACAAATTAATACAGTCCATCCACCATACACACAAACATACTGTACATGCACGAGTGTGAGCGCACACACAGTCAGGCAGCAGCAGCTGACGGCAGCCTGATAGTGCTGAGCGCTGCAGTGATGAAACCAGAGATGCCGCTCGCTCCTCTTAATAGAATTCACACTTGCAGCATCGGCCAGCTGTAGTAGAATGCTAATGTACGCGAGAGCTACCCTGCGTGGGCTGACCTGCCGCTTCATTCAAAAATACAGTGACTGCAGTAGGAAAATAGAAGGAGTGGAATTTTTTATTTTTTTCCCCCCGCAGATAAATTCTGTTGTGAAGGAGAAAAAAGCACTTTTTCTAAAATTAAATATATTTGTAAAAGTGCAGATCAGAGTCCAGATAAAGCCTTAGCATCACATTTAACACACCCTCTGATCTCTGAACTCCCATCACAGCCCCTGTCAGCTACAACATGATGTGTCACTACACAGTTACAGATGTATGAGCAGCTAACGCAGCTGGCAGGCAGTGCAGACGTAAACCGTGTCCTACCTCTCCTGGTCTGTCTGATCTTTGGGCTCAGCATGGCTGTCATCGCTCGTCCACGCACTGTCCTCTCGGCATGTTCATGTACATCCAAACACCCCACCCTCTGTCTCTCCCTCTGCCTCTCTGTGTCTTCGCCTCTCTCCTCTTCTTCTCTCCCTGACCTTCTGCAGTGCGGCCGGCTGCAAGGGGGTTGGGTGAAGAGGGGAGGGGAGGAGAATGGAGAGAGAGGGGGGTGGTGAAGGAGGAGAGGGAGGGGGAGGAGGAACTACCCCTCTTTATTTTTTCCGTGCACACGCCCAGTGGCCTCCACTCCTCCCTGTTACATTATTCATAGCAGTACAGCCGCCTGGGGTAGATGGAGGAGGAGGTTTTTTGGGGTGGGTCTCGCACCGGCAGATCACGGAGCTGACCGGCGAACAGATGCCTGATTTTAAGTGTTGTTATTTTCTGTAGTAAGTGCTTTCTATAAAGAGCGAAAAGAGAAGGAGAGGGGGTGTTCATCTGGCAGGTGTCTCCTCCTCCTGCATCTAATTAAGCTGTAGAGGTCCTCAGCTTGTCTCCACCTCTTTCCCTTAATCACTCATTCCCCCCATCCTTCCTGTGCTTTCTCTCTGGCTTTATTGCCGTTTTATCTCCTTTTAAAGTCTTTTCCTCACACCTCTCTCGCACCAATTCTCTTCTAATTCTACTGTAAATCCATCAGTCTCTACCCTCTTTTCTTCGTCATTACCTTCCTCGACCATTTTTTTCTTTGCCACTCCTGGCTGTCGAGGAACGATGCCTGCCCTCCTCAAAGTCAGACGTGGGAAATTCCCAGCTCATAGAGTAGGTCGTAATTACATCCTCCAGGCATTCCAGTGGCACAAGTCAGAAAAACCAGGGGAGAAAAAATACTGTTACCCTTTCTAACAGACATTGTCATGTCGCCTCAAGCTACAGGGGGCTGTAACTGACAGAACAAAGTGTGGAAGACTAGGCACTGGCAGCAAGAGCAATTTGAAGCCTCGACGAATGTCACCAGTGTTCAATTTGGTACCTAGGTTTGATTTAGTAGCAGATTAAAATGTGTAATAGCTGCAGTAACATTTTTATTTCATTTTTTGCTAGTTTTAATTTAGTCACATTTTTGTTCTACATTTTGATGTTTTGAACATTTCAAGGCCACAGTTTTTGCCATGTTTGCTTTGTACTAGCAGAAAATGCTGTATTTATAGCAGGCTGTAAGAATGCAAACACAGTTTGTCACTGCAGTCACAGACACAATCTTCACATATAATCCTGTTGCCATTCACAAACTTTGACTGTTTTAAAAGAACCACCCACTCACTATCGTTCTTACTCACTTAGCATTACTGCAGCCATGTGCTCTCCACTGCAGAGCAGCCAGAGCATTCATCAACATACTGTTCACTGGACAAGCAGCTAAAACACCAGGAACTAGGGCTGCCCGATAAATCGAATTTTCATCGTCATCACGATATGAACATGTGCGATAAACACATTGCAAAAGACTGCCTGACACGGGATGAATAAGAAAAATCATTTTGTTTACATGCGCCATGCACGCACTGTGAGCATGCCAACAGACGGAGCCCTGGATACAAGGGCCTATCAGATGCAGCCCCAGCTAGCCGTTAGCTACCCTGACAAAATTAATCGGCATCAGTTTGGTGGTGATTGCTAGGTTATGATGGCTGACGGAGGAGAGAAAAGCGATGAAAATGTGGTCGACGAAGACCTTGTGGTGAAAAGAAACAGCACTTCTGCTATATGGACTTATTTTGGATTCAGGAGAGACGACGTAGTTACAAACACAGGTACTGTGTAAAACATGCCGAGCAGTTGTTGCAACTTTTAGAGGAAACACAACCAACCTCCATCACCACCTGCAATACAACCATAAAGGCCTACACGAACAATTCAAAACTAACGTTAGCCAAACCACCAAACCACAAACGTTTAGTAGCAGCAAATCAAAAACCTTGCCATCATTGCGTATTGAATATATTTGTTTATTCATCGCAAGTTATATCATCATCGTAATATTGAACAGTGTTATCGCACATTGCAGATTTTCCTCACATCGTGCAGCCCTAACAGTGTCCTTTAAGCCCAAAATAAAAACCCATTGCAGGCCTGAGTGGTAGTTTGGGAGCACTGTGACCAACAACAAATGGCCGGTTCACTTGCTACTGCAAACAAAATGAATGAAATGCACAGGTTAGATTGTACTCACTAATCAAAGGGCTCCAGACTAACTTTTTTCACTTGGAGCACAGTGGCCTC
>OMLP01039828.1:0-15579 GCA_900302685.1 Spondyliosoma cantharus | reverse complement strand
CTCTTGCATCAGTTGGTAGCAGCAGCTAATTTCATCATACTTGATACTTAGTTTGTTATACTTTCACGCTGTAGTGTTAGGCCATATACAGAGGATAATGTGGTACAGCTGAAGTAAAATTGAGGGGGAAAAACTGAGACACATTTTAGCTGCGGGGACACACAATATCAACATAATATTTCCCACAAAAATAGGAAAGATTATGAAAAAATAAATTGGACATCGTATTTTCACCATAACTGAGGTTCATTAATATCTTACACCATAAATAAAACAGCAGAATGTTCGAGTTTCTTTAAAACACAACTTATCTGCATTGTTGGGTCGATCATTTGATCCAGAAACAATCAGCCATGTTGCTGGATTCAATATAGCACTGATCCAAGTCCAACATCACATTTGTATTGTGTTATCCAAGCCATTGAAGGTATTTAGTTGGGAGTAGTTCAACACTTTGAGAAATGTACTGGCAGAGAGATTGATCGATGAGAACATTGATACCATATTTCTGTCCTCTGTCCGTAACAGTCTGTTAATTTATCAAATATAGGGTTACACTTAACATCCACTAGCTTAGCTTATTGCAAAAAGTGGAAAAGCCTGAAAATACCTGGCTCTGTCTGCGGGGAACAAAATCTGCATTAACACTTTTTTATCTAATTTCTTTAAATCTTTAACACGTTTGAAATTGCTGTTTTGTGGCAGTTTTACCACCTGAGCCAAGTCCCTTGGTCCTGCCAAAAAACACCTGGCTGTCAGTGCCCTTAAATCTAAGGGCTAACCTGGTGTGTCGTCAGTAGCTGTCATGATTACACATCTAAAATGGATTGGTTGGTATTTGCCCTATGAGGTGACCTGATCTATTGCATCTCATAGTGAGAATAAAGGGGGGCTGTGGCTCAGGGGTAGAGCGAGCATCTTGTTATCAGAAGGTTGCTGGTTCAATTCCCCTGGTTTGCAAGCCAAAGTGTCCTTTGGCAAGATACTGAACCTCAAACTGCTCCTGATGTGCTGGATGTCACCTTGCATGGCAGCCACCACCATCACTGTATGTATGAATTACTGTAAGTTGCTTTGGACAAAAGTGAAATGTTGAATTATTCTATATTATACAAAAGATCAATACTGAGTATACAATAGATTAATTATTCCAACCATCAGTGTTATACCAAAATCACATAAACATTGTTCCAGTACTCACTTCAAGGAGCCACATGTTGAAACCAATACCCTCCCAACCTCTCCACACACATAAACCTGGTTAACTATGGTCCCATTGTTTCTCTCAGTCACAAGCAAGTGAAAAAATAAAACTGTTGGATGAATCTCACCAAGCCAATTCGATCCAGGATCATGGATATGATTTAGAACGTGCCATCATGTTCCAAAAACTATAGTTGGCCAAGTATGAAGTCACAGCCCCCCACTGATTTATAGTGAGAGTACAAGAGCCGAACATAAAAAGAATAGAAATCAGCTCTCAAATGTTGTGTGAATTGGTTGTAATGATCATATACCTGTCAGCCTGCCGGAAAAACCCTTGTAGTTTAACTTATAAACATTAAGTTTTCAGCATAATGTAGCCCATGTTTGTTGGAAAATACGGCCAATATTTTCTGCTCTATGTGGTGCAAATTGTTTTCCTCTGTAGTGTTTTTGTGTTGTTTTGCTTTGTTTTTTAACAATCCACCACCCAATAAAAACGTTTTTTAACACTTGATTTGAGAAAATTCCGTCATGTTTGACACATGTGCTAAATTAAAGGGGCATTCTGGTGTTTTTTAAACCCTGGACCCTGAGTTTATATGTCTTGTTGTGTAAATGATTCATACTTACCAACAGATTTAGAATTGTTCCAGTGGATAGTTTCAGCTGGCAGCGGAGGCACTGCCGCAATGGCTGCAACGTAATCCTTTGGGGCAACTGTAACCATCAAAGTTACATCCACTAAAATGGTTGTTTTTCCATTGACAGGCTGAAGCTGTTATTCTAAGTTAAACAACAACATTAAGGCAATGCTTCCTTTGGAGCTAGACCTTTTTTTTTCAAGGTCCCATATTATGAAAATACGTTTTCTCTGGTCTCTACATATATAAACTGGTCCTCCCTGAGCCTGCCAACTCCCAGAATGAGGAAAACAAGCAATTCCTGCATGGTCTCTGCAGCCCATCGACTGGTAAAATGGTGCTCCTACAAGCTGTTCAGATTCAGCTCCTTTCGATATGTAGCGAAAGTACTCATTTTCATAGGCCGACCTCCTCTGCGTGATGATAGGAGATATCCGAGAGTTGGGCGTTCATCCCCGAGGTGAAGTTTGGTGTGTTCAGCGGTAAGATAGCAGTGTTCCGGAATGTCGTCGCTCAGAGCTAGACACGCAAATTGCTCTGTTGTTGTGCCTATATTCTGTCCCAGCTACAGGAGAACAGAAGAGACAGTGGTTGCATTTAATTTTTAACGACAACGTGCCGGCTACCGTTTGTGTTAGCCTGTATGTGTGTGTGCTAACCACTTCACATCGGACTGCTTCAGTAACGAGGGTCAGTACAAAGCTGGCTTTGCCTCGACACTGACCCTCGTAAAAGGATCAGTCCCAACCTTACTGGACCCAGCAACTGCACCCGAGCCACAGGTAAGTGTCGCCGCGGTTTGATTGTATTTACAGTTGCCTACGAGTATGGTGAAGTCAGCTATAAATTGGCTAGCTAGTTAGCTCTGCTTCGGTCCACTATGCAATGGCATTTGAAGCGAATTTTATTTTAATAATATTACGATGGAGCTTGGTTGTCACAGTAAAAAGTCTGGAAACATGTGCAGACTGGAGACAGAGGCGATGTGAACAGTGTCCAAGAGTTTGGAGACTGTTGGAGACAAACACAGCTTTCCCTAGCCGTTAGCCATTAGCTACATGGTAGTAACTGTAACAAAACATACAAACAAACTAACATTATTCAGACACACTAACCATTCAGAAACGTCCTGCTGCAGCCGCAGAGTCTGTATTTCTTCAGGAGCCTCTCCTTCTGGGTCCGATTCTGGGTCAAACTGGTACAGTTGAATGAAAGCATCTCCGCGAGCCATAGGGATACATATATATGCATCCACCATAACATTATCACATGCTACCGCTAGCATAAGACGCATCATCTTCCTGAGAGGGACGCATAGCAGTCTCGCGTAGCTGTCTCTGTTGAAGTTTCAGAGTGACACTTCTCCTTGACTAAGACTTGTGTTCTGATTACATGAGCGCATGTGTTTGTCTGTGTAAATTTTGTCAGGTTGTTGTTCTTTTTCAAGTGTTGTTTTAATGTGTCTAAAATGGTGTGCTTGATAAATGCACACTGAGTGATTCCAGTACAACTGAAACAGCACTGTATTCCCTCCCAGGGCTCGACCCAAAGGCCTATCCCTCTCTACCCTCAATTCTCCGTGCCAGACAGCGCTGTTGCCCTCCAACTCTAAATTAAAACCAGCTGACCAAAGCAGTGGATCTGAAATATAGAGAGGCTGATGATATTCTCTGCAGGGACGAGAGGTAAGTGCCATCCAGGATTCACTTCATGATCAATGTACTGTGACAGAGAAGCCATTGCCACTTCCAGTGTGTTTGGATTTAGTAAGAAAGAATGTAATGTAAGAAAGAAAGTTGTGCAGGTGTTACCTACTCTGTACGCTTTCTTGGTATTTGTTTTTGCTGAGGAATTCATAATTTGTTCCCTAATAACAAACCAGAGAGAACAGGATCCAAATAAAATTTACATTCTAATCCTCATGTTCAGACCAAAGATTGTTAATGAACTGCATCCATAGATGAACTCAGAAAATGACACTTCTTTAAAATCCAAAACTTGCCCAAGAATGATAGTGTTTCTAAACTTTTTCTGTTTGAAGTAAGCAAGTGATAGATGTGTGTACATTTACTGATTGATTGAAAACAGTAAATGCTAATTGATGATACGGCCTACTTTTGGTGCAAATTTGCCCAATTGTAAACAAATAGACAATAAAACGCCTTTGTCTTGTGATTTTGTGACATCCCACTATTTCACAGAGTCACACATTTGCATATTTTATGCCTAGTGGCTGGTTTGTCACATAAGAACTGATTTAGCACAGCTGCTCTGTTGTTGCTGTTGGTGGCGCTGGCTCAGGCATGTGCAAGCTGATCAGAGAAGACTTCGTATTCGGAAGAGGGGGCTTAAAGAGATAGGAGCTAAAAGACAGTGTTTCAGACATAGTGCTGCCGGACTGGACTGTATGAGAAAACGTATGTGTTTTTGAGCATTACAGCATGTAAAGCTATTCTAGTAGTGCCCCAAAATAAAATGATAAAGCTGAAAATGAGCACTCTATGTTTCCTTTAATATCACAACAAATATCCTCAGTGTAATATTTCACTGTTATGAATGTGCTGCTGAAAACAAACATGTGGCTGTAATCCTTTGAAGACAAGAAAGATGAAGCCACATGTAGATTCAGAAAAAGTCACAAACACCGCGGGTGCCACCATGTTTTTCAGCCATATGATCCAACAGATCTTGGCTAATGTGGCCCAGCTGGAAGAATTTCACATCGCTGCAGTATGACTGCAATTTCCAAGACTCAACAGACAGCAACACGTGCAAACGGCCAGCCGAAGCAGAGCAGGATTTGCTGTGCAGATTGAGTGAATTTGAGCTTCTAGCCAGTAGTTCCTCCATAGGGAGAGCAATTAATGTGATCTGTGTGTCTGTGGAGAGAATGATGTCACGCCTTGGACATGCCCCTTGAGAGAAGTGCATGAGTCCACGCTTGTTGCTTGAGGAAAGACACAAAAACACAAGCTTGATTTGACATATTTCAGCATTAAAGTCTAGTGTTTGTGTAGTGTCTGCTGATTTATGAACATTTGAGTTATATTTATCTTCTTCTAAGTGATCTATAAGATTTATAGTAACACACGCTGCCAAGTCAAATAATTTGGCTCCTTAACATTGAAAATTGTTTTCCGGAACAGCTCATTAGGGTGGGTTCAATAAATACGGCCCAAGTGTTTTTCACTCTGAAAAATCTGAGGTTTGATATAGAACAGAATCCAAGCAAGTGAAGGCCGTCTTGTCAGGTCAAACATCTGCTGTAATTCATATTCAGAAAAATCCAGGTGTAAGCAGCCAGTACATTTCCAAAGGTGATGTATGCTTCCTCAAAAAAAAAATTAAAAGTCAGACCTTTCTGCACCTTTCATTGCATTGTCTTCTCATCCTTTCATTATAAGTGACTTATCCTTTATTGTGTAGATTCTACTCATTGGTGAAAGTACACTGACACTCAAAGTTTCCCTGTGTTCTCAGCCCAGCCTTGACGAGTGTCTAACACAGAACATGCGTGCTGACATCATCCTGTGCCAACAATGATCACAGGAAGGATTTTCCAAGGAAACAGGGCGCACAAAATCAGAGTGTGAGGGAGAAGGACGGGAACGTTGAAAACAGATCCTGGGAGGGACCAGAAACAAAGGGAGGAAGGCTGTGTGCTCTCTGTTACAGTTGCTGATACCAGGGACGAGACAGAGACCTGCACAGCACGTGTTTTATGTACGCTTGTTGGCTTTTCCTGCAGCAGATATTAAGGTGTCTGACTCCATGTCTGAACTAGTCAGGGCAATCCCTCGGGGCAAAAATAATGTCGTGAGTGACACTTAAAAGTTGTGCAACAAAGAACTACTTGGATTTTCACACAGGAAATAGGGTTGTAGTAAATGTTGACTTCAAGCTTTTCTCCTTGACCTTAGGAGTTTATTATTCTGAGCTTATAAAGACAGTGCAGCTCACCTGCCAGGACACACTTTTGCAATGAAACAGAGTTTGGAAGGGGCTGTACCTGACTTGAAAAGGGAAAACTGGAATGTTTCCACAATAAACTAAAGGCATTCGAAAACTGCATTTCAACATTGAGACAAAATAAGCCTATTAATGTCTACTTGTTGTTGGACCAGTTGAATAAAACAGATTGATATGCATTTAATGGTTCGGCTTGTTTCACCATATCGTTAAAATGCGATTTACACCAATAAAGGATTGCATCGATTCTTCCATTTTATAGTTCCCTTTTCAGCTTCAATTGTAACTCATTCACCTCTTTTTCAAAGCGCTGTGGCCACTTCAAATTTATCATAACAGCAATACACCGCAAAAAACTTTACTGAGTACAAAACACTCTCTGGGGTCAGAGAGTAGTGGAGTTGTGATGAGTTACAGAGGAAGAAAAATAATTAAAAAGTCCATAAAAGCTCTTAAAACTACTTCTGCATCTTATTACACATCTCCCGTGTCTACATCCTCAGTGTGCTCAGTTGTCACTCTATCAAAATAATATTTGTGTATGTGTGTGTTTTGTCCTACCACACCGGTAATCTGTAGGTTACCCAATCATATCCCGTATCCACTTCCACCATCTACAGCACAGCCCAAAATCTCTACAGAAGAACTGCAGTGAGCAAAACACTGAATGACCCTCATCAAAGGCAATAATTGAAGCAAAAACACATTTTATTTGTAATGCGATAAAAAAGCGATTAATAATAGCACTTTTAGAATCACGGATAACTGTACACATATGCGATTACACCAACACACATAATTCTTCTCTCTCCTGCTGCTTTCATTGTCCTTCTTTTGTTAAACTTACTTTGTTCCGGGCCTCATAAATCACCTCACTCCCTCCGTACCACGGAATACTGTCACAGATTTGCCTTTCATCATCAGTAAGCTGAGAAGTCTCAAGTGGTGCAAGCAAGTGAAATGTAATTTAGCTCGTAGTTGGATTTAAGAAAACCTTGCTCATCTTGTAAAATCAAAACCATGTGAGTTCATGTTTTATCAAAGATAGAGTCTTCGTTTCTAGCCACAGATTGTTTCATACATCTGTTTCTTGACTGTTTAGGAAAAGGAAATGGTTTTAAAGTGATCTATTATCTAAAATCATAGGATTTTCCATTGTCATCTCACTGGCATTGATTTTAGTTTAGAAGATGACGTCATTTATATGGATTGATATACCGTATATACAAAGAATAACAAGCAGGACGTTATCAATCTTCAAATTTTCCATAAAGAGTTGCCCATGGCACCCTGGTAGCATTACGGACATGTGTTCTTGATGTTGTGATTAGCTTTGCTGTTTCTCTTACGGTCACTTAACACAAGCCTCTCAAGGAAAACAATGAAATATTGTGAATGTAGTACGTACAATAACAGATTATTGTACCTATACCTGCTACATCTGTTTCCATGATTGTTTTTAGTATTTTAATATTATAAAATCTCTCCGAATAGATAATAAACTACAGTATGATTTGTCCTCTGGTGGAATTTGGTGGGCATTACTTTACTACAACCCTTGGATTTGGACAAAGGCTTCTGCTGGAAAGTGAGCACGTGAGGCCAAGACATCTGTAAAATAGAGATAAAGTTACAGATAGCAGGAGTCACAAGTTACAGTATTGTGTTCTGTGTAGTGTGAGTTATTGTTTTTATAAGCATATATATACAATAGATCAGTTCCTGGGCTGAGTGCCATCGGCTCCTTACTTTATTATCACAGTGAATGTGAAAGTACAGAATCATGTTGACCAGGAAATGAGACTATCACAAATTATGTGTGGGTGTTCTACAGCGGAAATCCTAAATGTGCAATATGTAACTTCTACCAATAGGGGTCTCTCTATCAAAACAAAAAGTGTGGATGGTGGGTGGAGCTGCTGCTCAGAGCCCGATTAAAATCTACCTGACCTGACCTAGGCACAATTGTTCACAGGCGAGGTAATGTTTTAAAGTTTAATTCATTTTAGGTTTAGTCTCGTTCGCTGATTTCCCCATCACAGAAGTACCAATGGGTGACCAAATGAAAACTGTGTTACCTTGAGTAAACTTGTGCCTTTCTCAGGGTTTGAACATTGTTGGAAACATTAGGGGTAATGAAAGAACACAACTCAACTAATTATAAAACATTGGCAACCCCTTTTTTGTTGTGACTTTTTAATATTAAATGCCTTCATATGCTTAAAATTGTCCAAATACGTCTACTACTTAAACCGAAAAGGGTCTACATTACTTTTACAGTCTCTATATTCAAGATGGCTAAATCAATTAATTGATTTCTCTTTTCATTAATAACAGGGATACCAAAAGAGATACATTAACATCTATGTTTTTGTCTCAATACGGTGCTTTACAGAACTTAATGTAGCTTATGTCTAAACAAATTTGACCTCAGTTTTGTTTGGTTTTGGTCTTTCTTCTACTTCTGCAGCACAGGAACCTGAACATGGTCAAAGTAGAGAGCAGCAGTACAGTCGCTGCAGTCAGTAATAGTAGCAGTACATCTAAACAGTAGTATGAGTACCAGGCCATCTTATAGGCCTCTGTACGCAGGTGAGGAGCCCCTTTGTGGCGCATCACATATTCCACCCAGAAGATGGCCTGATCCATGGGTGCCATTGGCTGATCTCTGTGCAAACGTGACACTCTTTGCATGTTCTGTCTGTAGCTGTCCTGATGGAGCACCTCGTTGATACCTTGCTCAAAACTGTGGCCGTTGACGTCACCGAGCTTAATGATCTTCGCACCTCCTCTCTCCTGCAGACGGAGAAGGTTGTCATACTGGTCAAAGAACAAGGGTATGCCGAGCACAGGGACCCCGTGGTAAATGGCCTCCTGGACTCCATTGGTCCCACCGTGAGCGACAAAGACTTTGGTCTGTGGGTGGCCCAGGAGGTCCTTCTGCGGCATCCAGTCCACTATCAGGGTGTTGTTGCCCAAAGTAGAGGGACGCTCCCCTTTATGCTTCCATATCACCTGATGGAAAAATTAAAAGAATCAATGTGAAATAACACAGTAGTGTAGTACATCAGGTCTTAGGAAACATTAATGATTAATTGTTCTCTAAAGTATTTGTTAATACCCACTCATTGAGACTCATTAGACTCCCCTCGGCAGACTGTTAGTCTATCACAGGGCTATGAAACCCATTTTTAGTAGATGTTACATTAAAATAAATTATTTGTTCATTTGTCTTTCATCAATTTGTCTGTTTAAACTTTAATATTGCTTATGTTTATTTATATTTAATGTTGTTGCCTGTTGTAGTCGGGATCAGTCTTGGTCTTGAAACTGGTCAAAAGTCTCAATCCCATCTCTGGATTGACCACATTCTTACTCAGGCTTGTCTCCATGACTGACACAGAATACTCAAGACTGGTCAAGACCACAGCTGTGGGGATATCACTCAATACCGGTGCATTTTCTACTATTGCCATAAAGGCTACTGTTTACAATAGAAACACTCCATCGATATCTAATGTAACAGGTCCAGGTCCAGATACGATGCCATCTGTGTCCAGACCTGGACAACTATTGCCTATTAGTGACCTTGGGTTGATGGAGAGTGATGGCAGGTTAACAAGGAGGATGCATTTTGGTCATTTTTCTTACACCCCTCCAAAACCTATCCCCACCCAATACTGGTTTCAACTTTGTCTCAACCCCTTAAAGTCTTGTCTCGATACACTCAGATCGTATTCCTGGATGGATTAATTCCTACATGAATATCTATAAGACTGTGCATCAAAAAAGTACAATTTTAAACTTCACCATTCAGCCGTTTTAACATTTCCTGTCATTGCAAAATTATTTCACATAGCATGAGTTACCTTCTGAGGCATCTTCGCAAAGACGCTGGCAATTTCATCGGCAACTGCTTTGGGCAAAGCATTAACCAAAGTTCCCAGAGTCATGATGATCACTCCGTGCTCTCCAGCACTCTGAACAAAGTCCTCCAGGTCTGCTGGCAGAGGTTGGGCTGGTTTGCACTGGAATCCTCCTATGTAGATGACGTTTGGCATTGTGGGCCGTGGGAAATCAAACACAAAATCTGACCTGAACAGCCAGATGTCTGCTTCCTGTAGAAGTGATATGATGTCACATCCACCCTCAATATATTTTTCACACAGGCCATCATATGTTGGCCCCACCATGAATTTCTGCTGGAACACTATAATACTGTAGAAAAGCATGTTCTTGACCCTCTGGATGAAATTCATCTTGTCCGTTAAGCCCGATCCTGGAACTGGGACGTAAGACAGTGGTGAGGGAGCTATCGCGAAGTGGCCTTCTCCGCTGGTGATCCAGCGAACATTGAGCACCGTGGGCAGTTTGAGATACTTGGCTAGTACAACCCCTTGTGCTATGCCTGGGTCAGTCAGAACAAGATCATATTGGGAATCCATCAAGCTCTTCATGGTCTTTTCATCATCTAGGAGTTGAACCAGGGCATCAGACCACATAGAATGAAGCTTCTTCATCACAGAAAGGAAGTCCTTGGTGAGTTTGAAGAAAGTAAGTGCTGAGGCCCCCTCTCTCTGTGCCTGAAAAAATAGCAGAGAAGTGGACTTAACAAATAAATGACTAAATGACCCAAATATGGCGCAATACATAATTCAAAATGACCTACCTTCATTTGCTCCAGCGGGTATGCTTGAAAAATGACCTCATAATCTTCACTCACTTCGAAGGCAAGAGATGTGTAGAGAGGAGACTTTTCAGGGATGTACCAGCTGCTGGAGGCCCTTATCACGGTGATGCTGTGTCCCCTGGCATGAAGCTCTTCCAGCAGGATCTTCATATTAATCCAGTGGCTGCCGTCCACTGGGAACACCAGAATGTTTCCGCCATCACAAGGTGGTGTGAAGGAAATCAGACATGCACTGAAGAATACAAATATTCCACACACACGACGCAATGGCATAGTTCCTAAAATGTGAAAGAAAGAGAGAGAGCGAGAGAGAGAGAGAGACAACATGAGAGATCTCATGAGTGATGAAATGTGCTTAAGTTTATGGATTTGTAACAGGTGAAAATATTTTTAACGACAGTTTCTGCTGTAAAAGCAAACATGTGTTTGACCATCTGTAGCTTTTTCATAGTTTAACTTACGGAATATTTTACACACTGATAAGAAAATGCAGTATGATACTAGCCACGACAGGATAATGTTTCTGAAATTCACTTACCCATGCTCAGCGGTGCAAATAATACTCCTGACTGACTGCAGACTGACGATCCATCTACAGTAAATTTGAGTTCAAACTCCAGGCCCAGATGGTGATCAAGTCCTTTCACAGGTAAATCAGTTACATGTGACACGTGTCACATGAAGCTATGGTGCTGCCATTAATGTACTGCAAATACTAAACATGTCATTATGTCTTTCTTTCCATGTCGCAATAGTTTTATTTTCTTGCTTTTGCTGATTAAGTCGTGCTGTTAAACTGCTGGTAGTATGCGGGAGAGCAGTGTAGTTTGTGAATGTGTTTCTCTCTGGCACGCAAGAACAATGCTTGCATCACCCCTTTCATAAGATGTGGGTTAGTCTCAGAACTGAACTCATTTGACCCAGAGGCCCTCAAATCAGTGGTGTAGAAGGTGCTAATATCCTTTACTCAAGTAAATACCAACACCTCACTGGGAAAATACTATATAAGAAGCAAAATTCCTGCATTCTTCCAGTATTACCAGTTGATGTAATTAAAATCTAAAAAGTAAAAGTACATGGGGTGCATTTGTAAACAATCACCACCAGTCCAGTTTGTGCCGGAGTGTTGATGTTAAACTGCTAGTTGTATCTGGGAGTGCACAACAATGTTTGCTCCAGAATAACCTGTGACCTCTATCATGAGATCTGTAGAGCAGGTCATGTAAGGTTTATCAGCTTCAGTTTAATACCTGGCAAACTAATAGTGCTGATAAATACATCTTGGAACAAACAATTCACCATTCAGCAGAGGCTGCCATGCAATGTGCCAACCATGAGCAAATTGTGGTTCAGTATCTTGCTCAAGGATAGTTCCACAGCCTGGGGAACCGGGAACCTCTATAAAGCCTCTCCTGACCTAAATTGTCGGAGTCTGTGCCTTGCTCGTAAAAGAAAAAAAGCTTGGACTTGACAAAACAAAGATCAAGTGTCAAGTGATCGTACATTGTGGTCGAAGTTGTTGCTACCCAATCTGTACATCCCACCGTGTTGTTTTCATCTTAAATGACATAAAATGTTGCAGTAGACTTATTATTTTTATACCTAGTAGGCTAACTTATTTTCATTTAATTTTGTATTTTCCTTTTTCTTTTGCAGTTAGGGTTAGGCAAAAAGGGGGTTAGGTTTACAACAAGTTCATGGTTTGTGTTTAAATAGACCATTTACCCACGTGATGAAAAGTGTCCTGAAGGCTAATGTCTACCATGTTTCAAATTCAGCAAGATTACTCTCATTTTCTACAATCTTATCTGACTCAGGATAAGAGTCGTTAGGGCCACTTGTGGGTCCTTGACCTATGTCAGGCTTTTTGAAAAGTCCCCGTAGAAAAACAATTTCACCATGCAGCTTACTAAAAACAAACGAGCGTCCCACATTTGAAGAAGTGCTTCAGGGCAAGTCAGCTTGAGGATAATGAAACTCTGTGACAGTTTCTTCCATGAAAAATTCCCTCAGCTGGCGGTTTGTTAATGGAGGATACTCGGTTTCAGGCAGCCTTCCAGAGTCTCCCATACAGCAAGAGCTAAAGTGTGTAAAGTTGTTGTGACTAGGACGTGAAAAGACATAGCATCGGATTTTCATGCCCATAATAATATTGATTGCTTTTCCTGGCGCTGATTGAAGGATTTGTTTCGACGTTCCAACAATGAAATGCATGCCAACCAATCCACGCCTCTTCGATTACAAAAGACGTGCTTTGTGAGAACAAATGACAGCACACTGGTGTTTAACTTACCTCCTAGGGCACTGAGAAGACAATACAGGAAACTACTCCCCTTCAGCTTTTACAGTTTGTTCCTTATTTTTCCAGGTGTTTCCCTTATTTTGACGTTGATTCTCCCTCCAGCAGAGTAGGCAAACACACCCTGAGCACCAGACCATAAACAATTACACAGTAGGTATGACAGACTTGAAGTAACTACTTAAAGTGATTAACAGTAACAGTAAATAATCAAAATAGAATTAAAGCCCAAACCCAATCAGTTATGCCTACAGAAATATACCAGATCATATATCTTGTGAAACAGCTTAAGTCTGAATAAATAAAAGCTGGCATTACAGAAT
The DNA here is from genome assembly GCA_900302685.1 of Spondyliosoma cantharus. NCBI lineage: Eukaryota > Metazoa > Chordata > Actinopteri > Spariformes > Sparidae > Spondyliosoma > Spondyliosoma cantharus. The sequence goes on along the minus strand of OMLP01039828.1, from coordinate 2,451 downwards.
CAGAAGGGTTTGTTTAGTTCTTTTTTTTTGTTACAGTCTGCCCAGGCCATTTTCATTTGTCAGCAGGGCTCTGGACAGGATAATGACCATGTGGAAACCAAGGGATGTGTGACTCATGCATCTGTCAGAGGTCTCCGCAGCCGCACACATGACGAATGTGAAACTGCCTCCAACTGGGGAAGCGTTCTGATTGTAAGAGCAGATGCACAAATGAATTGGGAGAAATCTGTCACCTGCGCCATGTTCACTCAGTGACCCTGTCACCTCCATTCACTCACTCTGTATCTGAGTTTCGGTTTAGAGCTCCTGTTGTAGTTTCGTTTGGGACACCATTGACCATCTACTGTTTTGTTTATGAAATTATTTGTGGCAATCGAGTTTATTCATTAATTACTGAATTAATGTGTGCCATCTTTTTTTTTTGCATCTTTCTTTGGTCGGTGCATAAACAAAGGTTGTGATTTGACAGGTTTGTGATTTGTGATTTGATATAACAATGACAGAAACGGACAGACAGGGAAAACGGGGTGACGGGCAAAATGTGACGCAGTACATCAATAAAACAAAACACTTGACACACATGAAATAATAGTCACAATTATTTTAATAATAATAACATCTTGCACCTTGAACAGGAGTTTTTGAGGATTCAGTCAAATATGGTCATCGGAGAGAATTATGAGATTTACAGATTGTAACAGATACAGGAGAGGATGATGATGCATCTCAAAAATGTTTTCGTGTTAGGCCGAGAATACTGAACTTCCAAGGATGGAAAGCAACATTTTCTGAACGCCATCTGACTAGAGCTGATTCCAAAGAACCGAGAGGGAGGAAACTCACTGGCAACGACAAGTGGAAAAGATGCTTCAGCTCATTTTAAGCTGTGATTGTTGCTATTGTTGCTAATCAATTATCACTGTTCATTTGTCAGAACCCAAAGCTCAAGGCAAAGCTAATACCAACACATGGAGCATTCAAGACTGGCCAAAAATGTCAGGGCTTAATCCATGATTATTGCCGCTTCTTGTAGCCACATGGAAAACGATATATCTCGTTTTGTGTGTTCTGTAAGCAAAATATGTTAAATGTAGAATGAGTAAAGTTAAATAAAACAAATTAAGTGAAAATAAACCTATCCCGTCAAGGTCAGAGAAAGGGTAACAGCTACAGTTAGAGTGGACTTTTTAGGTCAAAGGTCAGACTTTTTTCCACATCAGTTGCCGAGCTGCTAGCTATAGAGAGTTAAAATGGAGGATCGTGCGGCGCCCTGTAACTGTATGACCTGAAGGAGAGGACAAAAATATAAAAAGAGACAAAAATCAGGCTGAATACTGGTTCGATCTTTTCGAGATGGACAGAAGGTCTTGTCTGGTCTTTAAATTCAGTTGGATTCAGTTGGACGCATCAATCTGGTCAGACAGGTGGATCCTCGGTCAACATCCCCTCTGTTGAGCGAGCTCTCAGCTCTCACGCATTCCTCTGTTTACTTTTTTTTCTCCCCCGTTTTCAGATGGAGAGAGAGAGCAGGTATGCACTTGCCAAATGACTCTCCCATTATGGTGACATTCTGTGTGTGTGTGTGTGTGTGTGTGTGTGTGTGTGTGTGTGTGTGTGTGTGTGTTTGGAATAGAGCCGCTCAAGTTTCCTCGGGGTGGAGATGATGATGATGATCTCAGCGCGCTGCAGCTGACAGATGAAAACCTTAAAAAGCAAACACGAGTGCGAGATGAGCTACACCCTGATGAAGTTTGTCTCTCGTGTGCCAACCTGCTCGAGGAAGAAACATACTGCGCAGGCTGTCTCTGTGTTTCAGTGATGGATCGTTTCCCGGGATAAATGTCAAATTCATTGTCCTTCGTGAACAACAACTCTCTTCAGGAGAGTGGATTTTGGTTTGGTTACTCACACAGGAGTTAGTTTGTTAGCCATATGAGCTCATATGAATACACACATAGCCAAATTGACCTTTCATTTTCTGAGCTTCCAGTACACAGCCTGAATTAAAGGACAGATTCATTCTCAGAGACTAAATGCGAAGCTGATTACAGGCTCCAGCTGAGCCAAATGCCTTTGATTTGTTCTCTCCTTGTGTTAGGTGCTTATTTCAATTACACCTTGCTGGCTAACTTCATAGAGCCGACTGAAGTAGTCTGTTCAGTTATCATGGAGTCACGTGAGATCATCCCAGTGCAGCACAAAATTATACAACACAAAAAGTTGTTTGAACTAAGCATGTCGATGAAGGTTCTCGGTCGTCCAGGTCATGGTACTGTCAGGCACCGGGGACCAGGACTCAGACGCAGACTTAGAGATAGGTGAAACAAAGTGGGTTTATTGAACAAAGTCTGACTGTTGGCGGACAGGTGATGGCGTGGCAGGTGGTTTCCGTGGCGTCGGGTCACGGGGCTTGACTGCAGGCACCAGGACTTGAGTTAGGCTGCGAGGCAG
>OMLP01039827.1:0-12434 GCA_900302685.1 Spondyliosoma cantharus | reverse complement strand
TTTTCGTTGGCAAGTGACCATGGTATAAACGGGATAATGCCCGACGAGGTGTCCATTATCAGGAGTTAATGGACTTCGCGGAGGCTCCGCGTCGTCCATTAACTCCTGATAATGGACACCTCGTCGTGCATTATCCCTTACATATCTAACCTTCGTTAAGTCATTTCTGCCTCTATTAGCAAGCTTGGGCGGAATTGTACAGCTGTTAAATAGTTTACAACAAAAGAAAATGCAGAAACTGTTTTCTTTGAATAGACAAGTCAATCTCCACAAGTGTTTTCACCACTGATAAACTTCCTTACATAGAAGTCGTCAGTGTATTTTTTCTTTGTAAACAAACACGTCTAACAGTACACCAACTATTAGTCCTTCAGACTCGCTTGCCATGTCTTAAGCAAAGAACATTAGCCGAGCATCAAAAATCGTTATTTTTAAAACACTAGGAAGGCTCGACACAACATGAAACTTTGCTCGTAGCATCACCAGGGTCTCTACACATGAACACCAGCATTGAGAACATTGTTTGTGTACACAGCGTTTACTAAAAAGAGAGTCTTTGAACCACTCACGAAAGCTGCTGTGTCTCTGGCGTGCAGCCATCATGGCAGACAAAAAGTATCCATCTGCCACCTGCAACCTAACAGGAAGGAGAGTAATGGTGGACCGCTTATCAAGCTTAGTTCCATATGAATGCACGGATAATTTGTTGTTTTGTCGTTGGCGAAAAACAATACATAAGAAACAATACTACAATCAAAAGCCGTGAAAGTCACGTGACATCTCGCGTGGATAGTTGTTGCCGGAAGCCAGCATGCTACCGGTGACCTGAGTGACACAGACACAGCACAACAGAAGACCGAGAGGAGACACCTAAAGACATGGCTGGGTATGAAGAATACGATTTATTGGCCGAGGTGTTCGAGTTCGACGGACGTCCGTACCTTTTCGAAAGAGAGAGAAGGGCCGGCGGCGGACGGATACTTTTTGATTGCCATGACGGCCGTGCGCCTGAGACGTTACTGCAAACGTGGGTTCTTCTCTCTCTCTCTCTTTTTAGTAAACTCTATGTACACAAACAATGTTCTCAATGCTCGTGTTCATGTGTAGAGACCCTGGTGATACTACGAGCAAAGTTTCATGTTGTGTCGAGCCTTCCTAGTGTTTTAAAAATAGCGATTTTTGATGCTAGCTGAGTGCCCTTGCACTCCCATTGAAAATGAGCTTGCCCTAAAATGAAACTGCGGTAAATCTTAAAAGTGCGCTTTCATCGTAATTATGCATTTACCTGAAGGTTTGACTCACATACATTCACAAATAAAGCCTAGGTTGCTTTTTGGTGAGAGTTTCACTTCAATGTTCCTGCTCTGAAAAAGGACAAAGTCAAAGTGAACGTGACGTGACAGCAGGGCAAAGCTTTCTGATTGAGGCTGATGTCCCAGATCTAACACCTCTACAGCGAATAGCTTTTTTTTCTACAAGGTGATACATGCTGTCCAGTTTGGCAGACACTGCGGGCACCCAAAATGACAAAGTGAACAGATCTGCCTTTGTGACAGTGCTCACAGATGAGTCTAAAGACATAGACATGCCTTGTTGCATATGTCCAAATCTTTGATACGCAAGGATTTCAACTTGCAAATAAATACTGTATATTTACAAAAGGTTTGGGGATCTAACCCAGAAGTGATGTCAGAGCTGGACGTCCCATTGACCAAGGTGATGAGCATGGAATCTGATAACGGGGTGAGACAAAGGCTGCACAGGTTTCTTCAGTCCAAGCCACACAAGGTGAATGAGCTGTTGTTGACCAACCCCTGTACACATCTCAAGCAGGAATGGCAAAAGCAGATATTAAATGATCTGTTCTTCTGTTTCAGAGATAATCCAAAACGGCTAGAAAAGCCAGTCATCACCGAACTGCATTCCATTTTGATGGCTGACATCGCTCTTCAGGCAATGCACAGGATGGGGTGGCCACTGTTATGATCTTCTCTAAGTTCTTGCAAACAGAGGCGTTAATGTAACATTACATTAACATCTGTCTTAAAAACACAATTTAAAAAAGAAGTTAGAGTGGACGAGGCCTTAAAGATTCCAGTTTCCTCAGTCCTTCTACTTTTTTTCCCCTTTTACACCAGATGAATGCTTTTAACAGCTTTATTTTTTGTCTGACTGATTCACACCCCGGCTCTTTGTCGTCGTCCCCCCCCAATTTTCCTTCCATATTCCCCTTTTACCTTCTCTATTTCCTCTCCTAAGTTCAACTGCATCCCCCCTATCCCATTATCCAAACCATTTTGCCATGCAGAGGCAGCTCCCTACCTGAGACGACGAGGCTGCCTTTCATAGAGTGCTCTCTCCGCCATGAATATGTAGTATTAACAGCATCTACCTAGCATGCAGCTTTTTACTGCAGCCTCACAAATGGAAATGTTTTGTAGGGAGGTGTACTTCTCATACTCCTCACAAAGGGCGTCAAAGTAGTACATGCCACGCCACTGGCACCGTTGTAATTTTTTTTCAGGCTATGGCTGAATTATTGATCACATTAGTCTTCAAGAGTGGCAGCTCGCTGATCAATAGCAGCCCCTTAAGGTTCCATTAGCTCTATTGTTCAATAATGATTGGTTCTTTTGCAATGCATCTAACTGGCAGTAATGCCTCAATCAAAGGTCATATTCTTTGTTAACTCTTTTCAACCTACATGAGCCTTTGTCCAACATGTGACGTGACATAATGGCCCATCTGGTCCTAAGTGCTTCTAACAGCCGATTGCATTTGAAATTTATAGTGTATTAACATTGTTTAAAGACAAGTAAAGACAGCTGACAGACACATAGCCATAATGTATAATGTAATGCTATTATGTTAGCAAAAAGCCTATTTACACATCCACGGTCAGATCAGGAGCACCATGCAGCCGCAAGGTTGTGTGGCGGTGTTGGAGAGTGTCTCTGTGTTCGTTCGTGTGACGTAATGTTAGCCAGATGTTGGCTGTAATGCACTTTCAAGCAGTTTGCCAACCACTATTAAATAACAAGGAAGGAGCTGCTATGTTGCTATACTACTAGCATGCTGGTCCTACTAGTGATTCTTTTCTAGTGATTGTTTTGGCAGATTAAAAAATAACAGTGAACAACCAGGATGAGGCTGTGCTGCTGGTGTGTTTTAAACTGGGACACAAGACCAAACTAAGTGATTACAGATGAAAGATATGTATGTTGTGTTCCCCCTTTAGCATTAAGCTTGGCTATTAGAAAGCCTTTGATCTGGCATTCGCCAAAGGCGGATTCATAATTTACACCCCATTGTGTTTTTAGTCATTCACGCTGCTAGTGTGATCGCCACCTTACATGTTCGGCCACCGCGGCGTGATGACGTGACGCACTACCCTCGTTCAAATGAGAGGGAGGACTGCCATGTTTGCTGCAACATCTGATTCAGTCTGACTGGGTCCTAATATATTCATTTATTCAATGAAGCGTGAGTCAACTGAAAACAGAAATACATTCTTTGAACAGGATAGTAGCAAGCTTGCCTTTGTTCATTTCACAAAAGTCCCTGCTACACTGAATTCAAACTCACATCACATCTCCCTTGGTGTGTGCTGACTAGAGCATGTTATATTGTATACGCTTCCAACCTTGATATAAGGCAAGACACTAATTATAATTGGGGATGACACATCTTACTCTAAAGCTCTGTCTGTCTTTCTGTTAGGCTGTATGTACAGTATGCTACTTGCATAGTCAAGAACCCTGATTAACTTCACACCTGGCAGGTTTGTTGCCTCGAACCCAAGTGGCAGTGTAGAATTTCACGCTACCTGTTCGATATAAATACATTTTCAATAAACAGCGAACACTGCTCCTCTCAAATGATCTCAGGGGGAAGCAGACCTAAACAAAGTGGAGATTGGAGTCGAGCAACGACTTCCTGTAGTAACTTGTTGCAGAAAGAAAAAATCAAAAGCAGACAGTTGACCCAACTGTCCATCCCGGCGTTCTCCCGATGGAGACTTTGCCTCTCTTTGTACTACTTTACCTCACTTCTTCCTTTGCTGCCGTGAAATCTACGGTGGCCATCTCTTCTGCATGTAGGCCAGTATTTGCATGCATCATTTCCTTGTGAACTTCATCTGGGTCGGTATGGAAATTTCGCGGGAAAGGCGTCCTCAACCAATAACAGTGATATCTACTGTACAGAAAGGGTTTTACAGAATGCAAATACATTGAAAGGACTGTTGCTGACAAAATGCTAGACACACTTCAGAAATTGGGTTTTCATTTTCTTATGCCCATCTGGAAAAATGCCATCCATCCATGCAATTAAGATGACACACGCAGGCATGACGAGATGCGTTCTGCACTCATGCCTTGATGGATTGATGCTTTGTGTTTCAGTCAGTGTGCAGCTGTGGCACCTGAGCCACAGAAATCCTTTTCATTGCTCTCCAACTGAGGAGAGAGCTACACACTAAAAGAAGAAAGTAAAACTAAATGACGAGACTAAATATGTCAAGTATTACTGTTCAGGCCAATGGGATACAAAAGAATATTTCTTATTTCTTTATTTTTTATGACTTTTTCCTCGGGATGTCTTCTGACAGCCCTGGTCTGTGGTGGTTCTAACTAACCTGCTTAGCAGCTAAAACCGCCATGGCTGTAACTGAGGGATTTGAATTGGATATTGAGCTGGAACCACAAACCATGGTGACACCACATCTGCTGCCTCTTCTCTGCTCGTTTTTTTTGCTCACTGCAGGCCCGACGATTTTCCAGCCACAGCGATAGTCACAGTCAACGGTTCAAGAAAAAGGCGAGGGCATCCTGCTGAGCACACTCACGGCACACATCATGCACTGACATGCACACCGCTGTATGACACACTGAAATACATGGATAAACATCAGCACTGCACATTAATGGCATTACACAGTGTAACAGGGATGTCATATGAAGTTGTAATAAATTAAGTTGGCGATGGAACAAATTTGAAACAGTGTGTCAGCGGTTGACGACAAACCGTGGACTGAAGAACCACCACATGGCACAACAAGAGATTCTACTAGTCATCACAGTGGTACAAAAACAAGTAAAAGTCGATGAAGCACTGGAAGCGGAAAGGTAGACACTTCTCCCACAGCCAGCTCACCACACAGCAGACCAGAGAACACTGATCATACTCACACGGAGGCAGGCCTGGCAGTTTAATTAGAAACCTCCTGTAAATCACAGAAGCCACTGCGTCAGGATTTCACTGTAACAGTAGAATATCCTGCTGGTCATATTCTAATAATAGAAGTAATAAAATAAATCTCGGTGTCCAGTACAGATATGGTCACTATCCCCAGACAGACCAAGGCCCATCACTTGGAAATTGCTGCATTTTTCACCAGAGCATGACCAGAAGTTGTAAAAACTGTACATGTGGAAAATCCAAGTCATATAAATCATGTCAGCCAAAGTCGGGTGTTCAAGACAATTTTGACCCAAGTCTCTGTATCACCATTCAAGGTTAATTTATTTATCATTTTGTACACAGTTGTACAATGAATTGCTAGTTGTACTCCCTTTATGCTACTAAAAAAGCAAAAATATGTAAATGTACGAATGAATTGTAAGTTATAAACAATTTTTATGGTAAAGTGCTGTGTATGAGCTCAGGAGCCTCACAGCCTGAAGAATGTAGCTGATCTGTTGTCTGCTGTAACGGCACCGGATACTTCTGTATCATTTGCCAGATGGCAGCAGGCCAATGGCCTGCCACTCCACTGTGACACGGTCACATTTGTATGGGAAGACAACACAATCTCGTCTGTGGTCGAGTTAGCAATAACAAACGGGTTTTATACTTATGATTTAAAATGTGGATGATGACACAACCCACTCCAATGGCAGTGGTACCCAGGAGAAGAACGGTAAACATTCTAGCCTTTAAGGCTAACGTTAGCTAGTTCTTTGAATAATATAGTTAAGTTTAAGTGACTAAAGTTACATTAGCAACCTAGTTATTTAAAGCCAAACCAAGTTGTTTTCTTGCCTGAATCTAACCAAACTATGAGCGAGGGAGCATATGGCGATGATGCAATATCCCTTGCGCTGGTACGCTTCAATAGTCGTGTTGTTTTCAGAACAATGATATACATAGTTTTTGTGTTAGGGTTAGGGTTTTTTTCACCAATTGGTTAAAAAACCTGCAAGCGGAGATGGGATAATAATGGCAGCGTCAACTACACGAGCAGAACATGCTGCTGCATGCGACTTTTCCTGAAGATCCCCGCTGCGTAAAGCCACTTTTGATGTTTGGAGATGCAAACATTACTTTGAATTTGTTGAACGTAAGGAAAATAACTTGACTGTAAGGTGCACACTTTGCCCGTGTTAGAAACTTCTCTACACCACTGCTAACATGACCTCAAACTTAACGAAGCACCTACAGAGACAGCACGCACACACAAAGCTTGTACACACTCCTTCTTTGTATGTTCTCCCTCCATCTTATGCATCTCAGGCAATTTTATAGAACAAGTAGAAAGAATGCAACGAGTAATGTAACTAGTAATGTAACTAATTACTTTCTTCAGGGAGTAATCATGCATTGTAAGGCATTACTATTTTTGAGAGTAATTTGTAATGTGTAATATATTACTTTTTTGAGTAACAAGCCCCAACAGTGGATCTGATACACAGTGGGCATGGCTTATGACATATGAGTGATATGGAGCTATTTTTCATATGTGGTTTATAACAAGATAAAAGTACAAAAAGGCTTGGAGGTACAGTTTGGAAAAAGTATACTTAAAATAAAAAAGTATGCAAGTCACAAAATGTTTTTGCACTTGAGATTCACACCCATGATGAATCCCCTTATCAAGGACCTACGACAAGCAAAATGTGTTGAAACTGAGCTAAGGAATACTAAAAACAGCATGAACAAAACTACGCCCTGAGTACCCACAGCAGCTTAACATCATGGAAGTTGCAAAAACAAAATTCCCATTAGTATAAGACTATATATTCACAAGTCCGTCTAACAGTAGTGTCATACGATTGACTTAAATCTCTCTGCTTAATACGTCGCGAACAAAATAACATGAGCAATAACTGTGCTTGGACTTCAGCAGTAAAAGTTTTATAGAAGATCATGAGGACAAGTGAAGGAAAACAGACAGGAAATGAGGGACAAGTCACGGAGGAAGGAAGCAAACCAGAGGGATGAAGGGTAAGGAGAAATGAAGGGAACAAATAAATGAGTGAAGGTCATTTCTACAGGGAGGGCAGGGAAATCACTTTAAAGCGAATCCTGGGAGACAAAACAGCTAAAGACGCGTGTGTGTGTGTGTGTGTGTGTGTGTGTGTGTGTGTGTGTGTGTCTCCCAGCCAGGCAGCAGGTGCTGGTTTGGTCCCTGCTCCAGTGAGCTGTGTCTGGGTGGCTCCACTCCCAGCTGGGGCACAACAAGTTCTGGTGTGTGTGTGTGTGCGTGCGTGCGCATGTGTGTGTGTGTGTGTGTGAGGTGAGGGAAGGTGAGCTGCCATGTGGACGAGGTGATTAGATTAGCAGCATCTGAGGCCTGGGTGCTTGGCCGGGTGTCTGTCAGAGGGTCAGGGCTCGTCTCTCACTGTACATTGAGCTGCTCTGTGATTAGCCGCTGATGGGCGAAGTCACCCAAAACTTACACCAGAGCCAACTTTTCTTCTCCGTAAACAAGTAAACAAGGTGACCGTGTTCCACATTTGCCAGTATGTCCCTGCTCATCGAAAATTAATGAGCTCGCAGTGGTGAGTTTCTTGGCTCGTGGTGCTGTATCTGTGATGTGTACATACACATGGACGGGATGGTCAGCTGGCAATTTGTTTTGATCAGTCTGCTCACCTCTCAGGGACTTTATACTTTGTGCTGATTACATAAACTCACAGGTAATAAACTCCGAAGCTAAATTAATTTTAAAAAGTACGTTTAGTGCTTTAATTTTTGTCTTTTTTACTACGTGTAACACCTTGTGAAAAGGGAAATTAGACAAAATGGACTATAACAGTTTTTCTTTTCTGCATGGTTGGAAAATAAGTCATACACAGACTTGACTGCTGCTTCGCATTAGGAGCTTTTCACCGGCGAGCCAGCAGGAGTCTTTTATGTGAAGTGGCTGCAGAATTTCATAAAAGCGAACCTCCACCACCACTGAACAAGAACTGTACACATCTGATGCTATTTTGGTCAGCAGCTCAGTTTTGCATATTGCAGGGGGTATAGTACAAGTGGAAATAGCCACAGTGAGCTGTTAGATGAACAGGCTCTTGATGTGGTTTGTTCAAACCGGCGACACACCTCCAACATTCTTAGCCCAGTCGCCAGACTAACTGTTAGTTTCTTTTTCTGCAAACAACGGAAATGTTGTAACTTTACCTTTTGTCAGGTTCAATTCTCAATGTTGTCTTCTGACAACGCTGTTCTTATGGTTGGGTTAGGTTTAGGCACACTTGGTTATGGTGAGGAAAATATAAATAAATAAATGCACCTTTAAGTGAACATTTTATCCGGACGAGTGTCCCCTCGAAAAAATCGACTACTCAAAGCATTTGTGTTGTCCCTGCATCTGTAGAATTGCACAGACATCAGTCATTATTCTTTTTCCTACACTTAAATTGTGTGTAAAGGTGTGGAATAGGTGTTGGAAAAGGGGCATGCATTACATCTGTTGATTTTTAGGTCAACAAAAATACGCATAACGGTCGCCGGAGCTTATCATGGCCGTTTTAGTCAATACTATTGCCACCGGATGCGGCATGGTACGTTTCAGCAGTGTTCCAGAAGCGTCTCTCCGCTCTGATCTGCGGAGAATACGAGCCAGGTTGTTTTTTGACGGAAGCAGACCGCAGTTGCATTAATTATTACAGAGCAGAACGAGCCAGACAGATAATCAGGCAGCGGTGCGATGCATCCGGTCAGTTTCATGATAAAACACTGTGTGCCGACTCGGGATCAACTGCACAATAAAGTCGGAAATATTAACAATAAACACACTTAAAATGGACAAATAGCAGAACGATTGACTTCATACCCCATTCAAAAACACAAGAGGCACAAAAACTAAGGAGAAATAATAAAATAAACAAGTCAACAACATCAGGCAGGCGTGACACTAAGCTGAAACACTCCCAATGGGGCATCAAGCCGCGTGGAGGACGGAACAAAACAGCAGCGCACGCGGCAGGTAACAGAGATGTGCCCACTGGAATCAAGGGATGAGACCACTTCATCAGATCGATGCCGCTTGGTCTGGACAGGGGTCAAGGGGCCGTTTCACACCTGTCATTGTGGCTACGATCAAGTTGACTGTGAAAGTGCCTCGAGTTAAGACAGAACTGTGGAGATACATTTTATCCATTAGTGTCGGCCCAGCACCTGCAAATTATTTATGAATGAGTGTTTGCCTCTTAAAAAGTCCGACGTCAGGGGCAGGGCGCTTGTTTTTAAGGCAGGAAGGAACTACAGCCGAGGAATGCCATTTTAATTCCTGTGATCAAAATGTAATTTAAGAAAGGGCATTCAGAAAGAGTGTTTCCATTACCTGAGACTCTCTCCTCGACAGTGAGATGTACGTATGTGACAGGTGCGAAAAGTCAACCCTGGATTGAACGTAAACACTCATCACTGGCCACTTCAGGGCTGCTGGAAGCTTAAGTAGCAGAGCTGTCTGCGTCTACCAATCATTGAGGCTTACAGACTAGATTTACTGAACAGTCCTTTAATCCTACAATCTACACCAAAAAGCTCCGCGGCTTCTGACCAAATTCCCTCCTCAAACAAACTTTTTGCTTGTGTCCTTTTTCTGTCTTTGGTCTGTCGCCACACACGCATCGCCTGCAGATCGGCCCTTATTACGCGGGATTCACCTTACGAGCCACTTAAATCCGACTGTCTGTCACACATCCATATTCAACGTCCTCCTTCCATCTTGAATAATCTCTTAAATCTCAGCCCTTCTTTGTGAGTGACGCTCATCTCTCTGTCTTTCTTGTCGGCGCGGCTGGCAGCTGGGGTACCCAGGTGTGGTGCTGGAGGTACCCAGCTGTGAGGCCACCAGCCCAGGCATGACTCATAACAGCGTCCCCCTGTCATCCTGTCAGTCACGGCTGACAGAGGCCTCAGCAGGACACACAGCATAGAGGGTGACAGGGTGTCTGGTGGCGAGTTTGAAATGTGAGAGGCCACGTGACTGCTTTGTCTGTGTTTGTGTGTGTGTGTGTGTGTGTGTGTGTGTGCGTGTGTGTGTCCGTGCGTGCATGCTTGTTTCTGGCCGTTGTACAGGAGGCACGTTCAGGATGTCGTGTGCATGACTCGGTGAAGAAGTTTGGCATCATCACCCCGAGAGGTGTGTGTTTTCAGACCTGCAGTGCATTATGGTTGTGAAGTACGCCATTGATGCGTAACCACGGACGGAGAGAAAGTGCCCGGTCACTCTCAGCGTGAACAAGTCTCACCCCTGCTCCTTGACTTTCTGCACAACAGCGCTCAGTGCTTCAGCAGACAACAATCTCAGCTGAATTTAAACTGAATTGTAATGCGTCACATGAACCTCCAGTTTATTGTGAAACAGCTGCGATTTCAGTGTAAGGATCATCATTTTTGTTTTTTCTAGAGATGCTGGTTACATGGTTTCAGAGTTGGCAGTGTTCGTATGTTGGTCTGTCCAGACAATCACTGAAAGAATTCCCATGAAATTAGGTACGGATATTATAGAAGCCTAGACGATGAAGCCTAGTGACTAGTGTATCCTGATTTTTACAGCACCGTCTGCAGGTCAAGTTTTCACTTATTCAGTCAAATATCCGACACCCATAGGATGGAATGCCACTAAATTTTGCACAGACATTGATGGTTGCTAGACGATGTGTCCTAATGACTTGGTTGATCTTTGAAAACTAGCGCTACCATGTGGTTTTATGCAGTGATGCTTGTCCTCTTACTGGATGACCTTTTTTTTTTTTTTTACTCTAGTCATCACTCAAATTTCCTCCAGTTAAAAATGTCATTTTCATTTCATCCTGCCAAACGAATTACATTCCCATCAGCTCCAGTTCTGTTAATTGTGTTTAGTGCAATTTACGTGACTCTCAACCATTTTGTAATTCTAAAAAAAGCATTGTAAAATTTTAACTACCAGCGACAGCATCGGTTGGTCATTTTTCACCTTGTGAGCCTGTGTGTGTGTGTGTGTCATAATAGTAAGAGAACTGCCATGGAAGCAGTTTTGGGAAATTTGCCTTGTATTCATATGTGCGTCTGTCTGACTGTGGACTGACTTTGGGTTTCTAGTTAAGATCAAATTGAAGTTTGAGTAAAAAAATGGATATAGTCCTAGTAAAGGAGCTTAAATTAGGGGGTTGGCCCTGTCACACTGGCACACGTTAGTTTTGATGCGGCCATGAAACTTTACAGGTGTGTAGTTGAGATCAAAATGAAGCAGGACCTATGAGTGCTGAGCACTCTGTAGTAATGATTACATTAATGAGTAGTCATGAGTAGGAGCATCAAGAGATGATGAGCGTCCTCAGCAGGACACACACACAACATTTATCTCCTGAATTATTAAAAGGACAGGAGCTCAGGATTTATCACTGAACTAAATAAATAAACTATTCTACTGTGTGAATCCTAAACGACTGTGTGAGATTTTGATGTGTAGAAGAACACAGAACATTAGGCAACCTGAAATAGTAACCGATATTGTCAGCTGCTGGAGGACCACTGCAGATAATATAATTAATATTTTCCTCATTAAAGACATATTTCACCCACCTGCATTCCACCCGCTATTGATCATAATAATATTTTAATGACCCTCCCACCTGATTCATGGACTGAGACCTACGCAGCAGCACTCCTCCTCCTCCTCAGTTAAATATCTGTGTATTTTTCTCATATGCAGTTAAACGGAGTTGTTGATGGGACACATGATTGTTAAACGCCGGAGGTTCCAGCAGCAGAGGACCACATACCTGTCCTTGGAGAAGACGAATGCCACTGTTTAATAGCAATGCTCCAGGCCCCGCTGCTCCCAGCTCTTAAAGGAAATGGGGAATGATGCTCTGACTGGTTTAATTTGATGCTAGCCCAAAACACACCCAGGACTAATGAGTCCAAATGCCAAATACCATGCCCTTTACTTAATGTCCAGATTATCTGTTGTTGAATAATTAAAAGGGAGTTTCACATGGTTAGCAGCTGGCCCCATTTCTGTCCGCTTTCATGGCCCTATTATAGTAAATAAATGACTAAATGATGAAATAAAGGCAAGTTTTTCAGAAAACTGAAATAATCCAATTGTCTTTGCAACAATGGTGCCTATCATACCACTTGAGAAAGCTAGAGGGTTTTCTATTAATTTCTGGAATAATTCTAACTAACGCATCCAGCTATAAAATACAGCC
>OMLP01039826.1:0-14130 GCA_900302685.1 Spondyliosoma cantharus | reverse complement strand
TGTTATTGATACTGTCAGCGTCTTTAAACTGTCTCACCTCAGCTTCGTTCGTAATGGATGCTTGTTTATGGCCACCCACCCTACATCTTGTAGTTACCATATAACTAAATGTAATAAAGACTTACTTGCTCTTACTCTGTAACTAAAGATAACAATAGGATAACATTTTGTTTAGACATTACTTGCCTCAAAACATGAAGAACAAACTATATTAACAGAACATTTGCTGTCAGGAGAAAATGTAAAACATACATGAGAGATATGAATCATGTTTAGTGTTTCGTCTTGTGCTATAGTTGTATTCACTTCCTGTGATGAACGGAGGCTGTGTACAGAGCTGAAACAAGGTATGCTTGCACTTTGAGGAGCTGCAGGTTGAACACAAACACCATGGAGAAGACTTTTACATGACTTCAAACCTGTCAACATGTGGTTACACTGAAACACAAATGACATATCGAATGGGTGGGTGGCCATAGACCCAGGTGACAGTGAGACGGACTAAAGACGCTGACAGTATCCATGACAATACAGTGTCCACTGGACTTTTATTGTGAAGTAAATACACAGATGTTACCCTCTAGTTTCCCAAGTTTTACTTTGCTTGTTTGACATAAAATCTTTGGGCTATTGAGTGATGCATAAGTCATCATTCAATCTTCATTGAAACGTCAACTTAATGGAATAGGTACCCAGAAGTTAATAGCTTCAGAATAAATTCTCTGTAAATTAATCCCAAACTTCCAGATTATTGTTCAGTAGACATACACACCCTGTAATAACAAAAATAGGCACCCAGGTTTTACATCTTGCTCTCCAGTAGCTACATACATATATCGGAACATACGGTACCAGTACACCATGAGTACAAAAGATTACACCGGATCTCTGGAGTACTTCACGGTCCGCTGTTATGCAAAGCATACCCAAATTAAAATTTCTCCCCATTTTCCTCTGTAGAATTGGGATGATGATTACATTTCTTGGAATCCTGCTGATTTTTGTGATATTTACAAAATTACAATCCCTTCTAAACAATTGTGGAAACCAGATCTAACCATTGAAGAGATGTAAGTTTGAATGTGTGTACTCTCATGCTCATAAATCTATATACACACTAACAGTTATCAGTCATTGTTACTATAGAGAAATGACTTAATATTACAGTGTTTATATGGCAACAGTTTAGCAACAGGATTTAGATATATTTTATTTACAATAATGTTCATTGCCTATGCTGTATGTATCGTATTTCTGTTGTTCAATGACTTCGATCGAGATGCAAGTAATGCCACTGCAAAGTGGCTACATCCTCTCAAAACCTTGTTCTGCTGACAATTTGTTTAAAGCCCATTTGAACAGATTTGATGTGTAATATTATCATACACATGTGTGGATAGTGTTTTCTATACTTAAAGAAACAATTGTAATTTTTAACACATTTTCCCAACCAGTATTAAACAGAGATCTTACAGTTATACAGAATGTGTTGTAGTTTGTTTTATACTTTCAATGTATTTTAGATGAAGTTATAGTGTTTAATATATTTAGTGATACACTATGAAAATTCAGATTAAAGGACACGTGTGTTTGTTCTCACAGGACAGAGAAAGACAAGGCCTCTGAGAGTCCTTATCTAACGCTTTTCTACAATGGTCATGTCTGGCTTAGGAACGACATGATGGTGATCAGCACCTGCAAGATGAATGTTTACAAATTCCCCTTTGACATTCAGAGCTGCGACCTCTCCTTCAAGTCTGCCATGTACAGCAGTGAGTCATTCAGCTGTTTCATTTAAAAGTTTAATAAAAGTCGTATTAGTTGTTCATGTTTTCTTGTATCTTAAATGATGTTGAGTCTAACTGAACACGTATATACATTCCTTCTTTATTATCCTGCAAGGAAACCTCACTGTTAATTCTTTTTTTATCTCCCACTTCAGGCGAGGAAATGGAGTTTTCTCAGAATGTTAACTCTACAGAGAGCAATGATTGGACTTTTACAATGATTCGTTCCCAGTCTGAGTGGCTGTTCATCAACATGAACATAACCAACAAAACTGCCGACAATTTTGGACTCGACCAGAGCGTGTTGGTTTACACTGTAAGTATTTATGTGTGACCCGGGCAGCTGTATACCCCTGACAATGCGACAACGCCACTCTGGGACATTAACCCAGAGAATACCACACTGAATACAGGTTCTTTGATTTGAAGTAAAATGGAGCCGAGAGGGGAATTTCTAGTTTTCAACAATATTCAAGTTTTATTTAGACAGCTAAATTTCACACTTGGGTAACATGCCGATTTGGCTTAAAAATCAGACTATTTCACTACAAAAATATACTCTCTGCTAAAAAAAAAAGAAAAAAAAAGACAGACAGTGGGACAGACAGTGGGACAGACAAACAGACAGACAGTGGGACAGACACACACAGACATACACACACAAAAATATTAAACATGCAAATAAAACTAAAAGAGTGGGGAAACCCTCCACCTAGTGAGCCACCACCTGTAAGCCTATGACCAGCCCGCCTATCATGGCATTGAGAGGACTCCAGAATAGAATAGAAACTCAAGGTTGGTTTACAAAAGAAAAGAAACAACGAAATAAACAAAACTTAACTCAACTGGGAAGAAAACAAAAATAACAACAATTTATAATGAAAACGCTTAATAAAACAGGGCAACCATAAGTACACAAAATATATTGAACAAAGGGGCAAAAACATTAGTGCCTAGAGCTCAGCTACAGCACCAGGAGCCGATGTCACTTCCCCGTTCCTAGTATCATACACAAGATGCAAAATAACTAGTATGCACTGAATATCTGAGCACCTTAAGGAAAAATACAGACAATTACTCAAACACCAAAAACCAGCATACCTGGGAACTTCACATGATTCAGCCACACATCCACACATGATGAGCGCTGCACCAACGGGAGAGAGCGATGCAGGACCTACCGCTGGCTGTCTGCAGCTACATTTAAAGATGACCAGGAAGCGATCTAGCCTCGGCTGTTAGGATTCATTACTGATTGGAGGGGTGTAGCCGAGCTGCCAGAGGAGGGAGTGGGGAGCTCTACCTATCACATATGGATACAGACACACAGAGATGGAAAGTGAAGTTGTTCCATTCCAACTCTGTGTCTAAAGGCAGTACAAGTACTTTCCTTAAATATTTCCTTTTAGTGATTACATATTCCATTGTATTCTATTTCATTACATTTCAGAGTTTCATTGTTTTGTCTCTCCACAAAAAATATCCAACAGCAATAATTTGCAGTTCAAATTTTACAGCTTGAGCATGAAGGGTTCTAATTTAATCAACAATAAGTGTAACAGCAAGTGCAAAGACTGTCAGACTGCATGCCCAGACAGTCAAAGTGCTCAACTCAGTGACCTTTAGTCGCATATGAGGATCATGAGGATCCCCACACCTGCTCAACTCTGTAAACCCCAGAAATCCTTTCTATCATGTGGTTGCTACACCATCTTCAGCAGTAACTCGGGCCACCATTGCACCATGTGCCGCGTGGACAAGATGAGAAGAAAGAAAATAACAAACAATTTGAGAGCTGTATAGAAAATGGAGCGTGACGTCTTTAAATCCTCGAGAAATATTTGTGTCGTTCCCAACTTTCAGCCGTCTTCTTTCATAGCTACATTTACCTAACGAGTGATTTGAGTTTTTCATGCACCAGTGTAGACGTAGGGGATTACCATGTTGTTGCAACTTGTGTGCAGCCATATACCTTTCATACCTGTAGTTGCTTCAGTTCAGCCTTTATTTTAATCAACCACCTGACCCTTCACAGATCCACATGAAGAGGCGCCCCGTCCTCTATGTTGTCAACTTCATGCTGCCCATCCTGTTCTTCTTGGGTCTGGACTTGGCCTCCTTCCTGATCTCAGACAGCGGCGGCGAGAAGCTCAGCTTCAAGGTCACTGTGCTGCTTGCCATCACTGTGATGCAGCTTATTCTGAATGAAATCCTGCCTTCTTCTTCAGACAGGATTCCACTTATAGGTAAAGAAGCTCAGAGTCACTGCACTTCATGAGCAGGAACAGCACGTGCTGAATCAATGTGTAGTTATTTGTCCTCATTAATGATGATGTTCTCCCCTTTAGCGACCTACATTGTTGGGATTTTTGGTTTGATGATGCTCAGCCTCACGGAGACAATTTTGGTGATGTATCTGTTGGAGAAAGATTCGAAAGAAAATGAGCAAAAAGGAGACCAAAGCCTGAGTGAGGACTGTGGGGACAAACGAGGCAAAGTCAACCTTGATGACTGTTTCAGGGGTGAGATTTACAACAACTATTATGGAAGTTTGAATGATATTCATGATGTCAGAAGTAGTTTAAAACATTCAAAAATAAACTAAATATATCAACAGAATGTGCAGAAGGAAAATAAGAAGTTTTAACATTACATAGCCGCTCCTCATCAGTGTTGTCCTCCACTGCCCCGGGTCTGAAAACCTCCTTTTTCGGCGGTGTAAAGCTCCTGTGCTAGCATTGTAAAAACCAACAGTCCCCCTGTGCTCTCAGATCCCAGTCTGGGCAGAGTCAGCTAAGGACAACTAGCTGCACAGCTAACTCAGCTAGCTAGCTAAGGGCAGCTGCATTTAGCTGCAGTTATCAGTGACTCTAGTGATATACTGTCCCCTAATTGTCTTAAGTATGGTTTCTCTGAAACTGCTATGTAAAATGTCAGTACAAATGAGGTAACTGTGTTATTTTAAATATACACTAACAATGTTTTGTGTCTAATTCATCATTCCAGGTGTTAATAAATGGATTCACTCTGCCTGTGTCTGTGATGAGTCTGCTGGTAAAACACCACCCGAAGTGCTGCCAATGCAAGAGGTCAGGATAAAGTTTTACTTCGTAATATTTTATGAAATATTGTGACTGTGTTAGTAGGCCAACATTTTGCAATTCCATCCAGAGGAAGCGCAACAGGAAACGTATTTGAAGATATAAAAAAGCTACAAATATATAAATTGATTCAATGACTAATTCAAAGCTTTGTGGCACATGTTCATGATATACCATCCTTCTTTAAAAAGACATTTGTTGTTTCTGGGCTGTCTTCATCAAAGGTGTTGGCATGTAGTATGTTGATAAAATAATTCTGCGGAGGCAAGGCTGGGTGGAATGATAGAGCAATCTTTATTGAAACAGATCTCAAGCCTGCGTCCGAAACAGTGCGGACGCTCCCTGGTGTTCTCAAATCCTGGCAAAGTTCTGCCCAATGCTTTGCCCTCTGCTCTATCAGAAATCTTATCAAGCCTTCCATCTTAGGAAATCTACAAGTAACCACCACCCTTCTCTCTTTGTGCGGGCCTTTTTAGAGTCCATTTGCCCGCACCTACCTACTTCTTCTAATTGGTCACTTTGGTGGATTGAGGGTCCATCTATCCAATGGGAGAAAGAGAAGTTGACTTGCCTCCTTCTTCTGTACATTATCTAACTCCACTGATGTCATTCCTTGAAGCTTACAGCCTAGTCAACAGGATTGTCTCTCCATGCTTATATAGAAATGTATACATTAAGTCAGCTCTGAACCTTGTCCTCTAGCTAACTTTTGACGCACACACTGAGTGGATTAATGGCCCCTTAATATGTAAACACCACACGGCCACACTTCTTACCTCCCCCTTAGGGAAAAACAAACTGTCGCAATTAAGTCTTAGCGCTGAATGTGTAACTGTGCAGCCACCTCACATTGAAGAAAAGCTGAATTATTTGGAAAGTTAATGAGTATGCAGTTTAAAGCACAAAAATAGCAATTGACAAAAACATGTGAATTTCAAACTTGATAGCAGTTAATGATAGCAGTATTATCATGTTTTTCAAACCAGTTATTAAATCACTTTTTCAGGGCAGCCAGCTGATGGAGGAGTCCAATGACTCTGAAAAGTTGAGGGAGGTGTTGAAACCAACGTATCTGCTCCTCAACAGCAAGAAGTTAGAAGCAAAGCCTGCTGGCTACTGGAGGAGAGTCTGTAACAGAATCAACACAGTTTTCTTAATTTTCTATATCATAGCTGCCAGTGTTCTTTTAGTCTATGTGGCTGTCTCTTGGAATGAAGAATAGTGCTAAAAAATGACATATCAAGAAGGTGTGCAGCTCAAGGTGAAGCTGTTGTGATTATAAAGCCTCTGCTTCAAATATTGATGTCTGAACTTACATCACTAACTGAACATGTTATGCTCACTCCAACTACTCTAAGTACACATTCCTCATAATTTGCATGTTTTACACAAGTTGTAAACTGATGTCTTAGCTATGTAGAAATCATAATCCTTTAGTACAAGGAATCCACCAATACATGTATTAAATATGAAATTAAGCTTACAGGTATAAACAAATTTGCATGTTGACCTATTTAAATACATATTTACTGTGTAATATGGGCAGTCTTTATAATCCACCAAAAAGCATGTTAACGTATTTAAAATTCAAGTTAAAGAAGTCATAATATGCTAATTATCAGGTTGATGCTTTTATTTGGGGGTCCTAGTAGAATATGTTTAAATAATTGAATTATCAAAAAACACAGTATTTTCCCTATATGGTGCTTTGCTGCAGAATCCCTTTTCCCACTGTGTCTTGAATGCTCCATTTTAGCTACAGAGTGAGACATTGCGTCTCTGTTTAATCTTTGTAAGAACTGCACAAGCGCATTAATTAATGGGCAGATGTAACCAATCAGAGGCAGAGTAGAGCAGGTCATGCCGAGCAAGGTAATGTGATCTAAAATAACGCTGCTACAGCAGTAGCAACTGTATGTCTGCTGACTGACTGTAGGATGGTGTTACATAGTGACGCACATAAGTTACAGAAGTAAAGGCTCGACTCTAAACCAGGCATTCCAGGCAGTGCAGGAGCAGTGTTTGTTTTTTTTGAGTAACTCCCTTTGGTGTGGACTTTGGGCTTTTTCACTCTCCAGACCTTTTACATGCACAAAAATGCTACATAACACAATAAAGGAAAGGCAAAAACCAAAAAAGCATAATACGACCTCTATGACCTCTCAGCAAAAGCTATCATGACTTTGTCTTTTTCCCTCATAGAGTATAAATCAAGCCGCCTAGTTTGTGAAACAGGTTACAAGGTTTAGTCTGCAAGTCTGGCTTAGATACCAGGTGATGCACTGGAGTAATTTATAATATGAGAATAAAAAATGACTTTGATGTGTAAAAATTGTTCCACTGTCCCTTCAAATCCTGAAACAAATCTATTCTATTCTTAAAAAATATCATTACATGTTTTTGTATATGTATTTAACAATATCATTATGTATTTCTGTGTGTTCACATTTGCTTTTTTCGACTTTATATATTCATACTCACATACAAGTCCTAATATGTGATTTCTATACTGGCTCTGATGAGAATATGAACAAAAAAATAAAAAATTACTGTGTCCAGGTTTCAAGACACATCTGCACTCCAATTTTTGTAATGTGTATTAGAATTATCTGTCACGGTGGGGTATTACATCCATTGATAGCAAATGTGAGATTTCTTGTCATATTGTGAGAAAATTTAAAATCTCAAAAACAAATTCATGATAGGCTAGAACAGGTTTGAATCATATGCTTAAAGGTTGGTTTTAATGTTCATGTTTTGGCATTTATAAGCAATATTCTACTTAAAAGTCGTACTTGAATAAAACTAAATATATTGCTAAATCACATCAGTAAAGTCACCCATACAAATAGTGTGACGTGAATATCTTGATTTTCTGGAATTAACAGGAAATTATATATTGTAGTTTGACCTGCTGAGTCCAGTGATTTTTCAATATAGTTTCAGGCAGCAATGATTGACACACAGTTTATGGAGTCAACTGAGGTAAAAAAAAAAAAAAAAAAATTAAAAAACAACATTAGCAGTCAATCATTATAACTCAGTGAAATCTAAACGAACAGACATGATACATATTATCTCAAATAGGATCCATAAATTCACATAGAAATAAAAAAGGAGCTTCTTGTAAGTGCAGAACTTGGATGAAAACCTTCAAGTTTTTAAGTTTTCTTCAATATTAAAGTAATCTATTGATCTATTCAGTAGTACATTACAAACATAATAGCAATTTTAAATTATGCAAGTTTACTGGATGTCTGGGACTGCAGTCATGGGTGTACAGCAGACCTGTTCAACTGGCAGCCCATGGGCCAAATGACAAATTTGACTGCAGGAGGAAACCTGGAAGGGGCAATAAAAAAGGTGAGTCAATTATTTTAATGTGCACTGTACAGTTTCTAGTTTGAGTGAACTTTCATATATAACCTCAGACTTCCCTGTTGTTTAAATCTCTAGCTGCAAACACCACAACCAAATGGTTTCCCCCTTGTCCGTGCCTGTGTAATTTTTTTACCACATATATCACAACAAAATGGTTTCTCTCCTGAGTGGACTCGTGTGTGTGCCTTATGACTTCCCTGATGAGTAAATCTTTTACCACAAACATCACAACCAAAGGGTTTCTCTCCTGTGTGGACTCTCATGTGTCCTTAGATCTCTCTGTTGTATATATCTTTCACCGCAAATGTCATAACCAAATGGCTTTTCTCTTGAGTGGACTTGTTTTTTCCCAACATTGCATCCAACATCACTCACAGGGCCTTCCTTAGATTTCAGATCATTTACTGTTGGCTCAGGTGCCCTTTTCTCTTCACAACCACTGTGACTGTCTTTGGTTTCAGATCTAGATTCTGACAAAAGTTCTTGCCAATCACCAGAACTGACATCAGTCTCAGAACAGTCTGAAGCCTTTTCATCAGTGTTTAGTGATGGAAGACTATCTGGCTCTCGGCAGGTTCAGATCCTCCACAGTCCTCTCCATCATTTTCTGTTTTTATCTGTGTTGCTGAGCTGCTGGCTGGAGGCTCTGTCTCTCTGTTGTCCTCTGTTAAGCTTTGATGAAGCTGTGAAGTCTGAGGTTTCTCTTCATCATCTTTACTCTTCACAGTGACAGCAGTGAATGGGAACCTGGTGATATCAGCCTCCCTCAGCTCATGAAGATGCTGCCCCACTTGGCCAGTCCTGAATTCCTAATGTTCCTCTTTTATGTGTTGGGGCTCTGGGTCCTTCTGGTCCAGGCTGGGACTTACTTCCAGGTTCCATATCATACATTAGCTTACATACAATTTATTTTTATTTTTAAGGATGCCTAGTGTATACATTTCATCATTTAATATGCATGTTTGATTCTGTCATCTTAGTAATAACACAACTTTAATGATATGTTTTGACGTTTGCATTTCATAAGAAACAATTTAAAAAATATTGGAGCCTGTGATTTCACATTTTCTTTTGTTTGTTGTTCAGAAACCTGCAACCCGTGAATGTCAATATTTTAAAATTAACTCACAGGAAAACAAGCCCAAATTTTTTTATGAAACATGGACTTTCAGCCAGTGCAGTGGCCTCGTTTTGAGATATACTGGGGGTTCGCTTGGAAAGCAGATGAGAGCAGGCAGCAGCAGCAGCAGTGGGCAAAGACAAATGGATAGTACTTTAGCAGCCTTCAATCTGTACAGGAAGTCACAGAAACACTCATTGTGTTAGATCTGATTCTGATTTATTAAAATAAACACAATATGTATTCTGTTAACTGAAAAGACTTCAAGATCAGAAAAACACATTGGAACCTCAAAATTCAGCAAAATCAAAAACTAATATTGAGTCAAGATCAAATCAGTCAGCTCTATGATCAGGAGACAGCCAGCTGTTTCCCATCATGCCCCGGTTCTTGCAGTTGGTGGAGAGCAACTGCATCACTTGGCTCTAATGCTGCGATCCCTTTTGATATCAGAAGTCAATATATCCAAGTCGATATTCTCAACTTCCCATCTTTCTGGGGTAACCTGCAGCAAACTGACATTTGACTGGCAAGTTTTAGAAATTCAAAAGAGCATCTGACTTAACAGTTTAGCACATGTAAAGGGAGACAGGAGGAGAAGGCTCAAACTGCATGTTCACAAAGACATCAAGCATAAATCAACTGAACGCCAGTGATCAGTTGATTTGTGCTAAACTGATAGATGTCTTTGTGAAGATTAAGTTTCTGCCTCAAATTGACTTGAATTCATTGATTAGGATCATATTGGACATACTACCAAAAGTTCATCTTAATAGTCATTTTACACTGAACAGTTTCTATTCCGAGTGAACTTTCATATGTGACTTCAGACTTCCCTGTTGTTTAAATCTCTTACTGCAAACACCACAACCAAATGATTTTCCCCCGATGTGGACAGTCAAGTGTACCTTTAGACTTGCCTGATGTGTAAATCTCCTACCACAAGTTTCACAAGCGTATGGTTTTTCGCCTGTGTGGCCTCGCATGTGCGCCTTGAGACTTCCATGATGAGTAAATCTTTTGCCACAAACATTGCAACCAAATGGTTTCTCTCCTGTGTGAACTCGTATGTGTCTCTCAAAATTATTCTTAAGGCTAAATCTTGTCCCACAATAATCGCAGACAAATGGTTTCTCTCCTGTGTGGACTTTCATGTGTGTGTTTAGGTATCCCTGTTGTGTAAATCGTTTACCACAAACATCACAACCAACGGGTTTCTCCCCTGTATGGACTCTCATGTGTGTCTTTAGATTTCCTTGTTGTGTAAATCTTTTACCGCAAACATCACAACCAAATGGTTTCTCTCCTGTGTGGACTCTCATGTGTGTCGTGAGAGCTCCCTGTCGTATACATGTTTTACCACAAATGCTACAAGCAAATGGCTTCTCTCCTGAGTGGACTTGCATATGTCTTTCAAGATTTCTCTTGAGGCTAAATCTTGTCCCACAATCACTACAATCGAATGTTTTTTCTCCTGTCTTTACTCTTAACTGTGAATCTTCCTTTTCCTTCACTCTACAACATTTCTCATTCACCAAATGGCTTGAGGACCTTTTTCCTATATGACATCTCATGTCATCAGAGCAGCTCAGGGTTTTTTTCCCCAACATTACATCCAACATCACTCACAGGGCCTTCCTTATATTTCAAATAATTTACTCCTGACTCAGGTGCCCTGGTCTCCTCGCTATTGCCACCGTCTTCAGTTTCAGGTCCAGAATCTAACAAAGGTTCTTGCCAGTCACCAGAACTGACATCAGTGTCAGAACAGTCTGAAGCCTTTTCATCAGTATTCAGTGGTGTATGACTATCTGGATCATGTTTCCTTGCAGGTTCAGATCCTCCACAGTCCTCTCCATCATTTTCTGTTTTTATCTGTGTTGCTGAGCTGCTGGCTGGAGGCTCTGTCTCTCTGTTGTCCTCAGTTAGGTTTTGATGAAGCTGTGAAGTCTGAGGTTTCTCTTCATCATCTTCACTCTTCACAGTGACAACAGTGAATGGGAACCTGGTGATATCAGCCTCCATCAGCCCATGAAGCTGCTCTCCCTCCTCGCCAGTCCAGAGTTCCTCCTGTTCCTCTTTTATATGTAGGGGCTCTGGGTTCTTCTGGTCCATGCTGGGGCTCCACTCAGAGGAATCCTCTTCTTTGATCACCAACAGGTGTTGGACATCTGGAGGGAACATTAAAACACACACAAAGCCATTTTCAAGGAAATTAATTACACAAAAAAATGAAAATGACTAAGAACTGATCTACAATGTGGAAGATGGAGTTCTACACAGAAATGGAAGGATCCAGGACAACAATATTTGTAATTTTAGAGATGCTAGTGAGCAGTGAGGTAGTCTTTACATTGTTTGACCCAAATTTCATTCACATTTTGCCCCTTTTATACTCAACAAGTCTTCTTTCAGTCAACTGCTTTGTTTTACATAATTGGTCAGTGAACCGAAACGGTTAAAGAAAAAAAAAGAATTACAAAAAAGTCTCTCTTAATAAAAAACAAAAAACGACTGTTTTTGTCTCATTTAATAATACAATTCAACATTGGTTTGGAGTCACTGGAAGCTATTAGGGGAAAAAAAAATGTTATCATAATTTTCACTAATATCATCAAATCAGCATGTAGAAACGTTGTTTTTGTGTAAATCAAACAATCAATATGGTAATTTGTTGATGGTCCCTAAGTCGGTCTCCAGCGAGGTTCTGGGTGGCGAGTTAACCGTCCTCCTGCTGCCAACGTCGGGTGAAACTGACGAAGAGACGCCGCTGGGAGGGGAAGTGAATGTCTGTACAACCTAAAACTAACCGTCGGTACTCGCGACAGTCCGGACATTTGGAGGCAGCCGGTGTCGCACACCTTTGTACGACATGGCGGTGCAGGAGATGAGGATGGTGGTGTACCTGAGCTGGAGGATGAACTCTGTTGGAGTCTTTTGTTGCTTGAAGTGGACCTGGCTTGATCCGTTTTCGCGCCGACTGTGTCCGTGTTCATGATGCGGATTCTGTGAAAACACTCGTCGCTCTATTGCTCCAGGTGGTTCGGGTCGTTTGGTGCTTGTGTCCAGAAAAGTGGAAACCTCAGATGAAGAAAAATAGAAAGCAACAACAAGGTTTTTATGTCCGAGGAGAGAAGTTTGTTTAGGTTGTAGTTGAGCCGCCGGGGGTCGCCATCTTGAGTCTCGCACTGTCTCGTGAGAGTTGCGTTCACAGCTGCAGTGTTGCCAGATCTCGCGAGAGAACCAAGCAACCAGGTCTATGGAAAGAAGCCCAATACAGGCGACCTTACCTGATGTGTGAGAGGTTTGTACTGTATATAGTGTCATCAGACCCATACATCAGTTTGTACGCAGTCTCTAGTTGTTTCAATTATGACAGGGTAGCCTATTAAAATGCTTTATAGACTATCAGTGATGTTTATTCATGGTTCAACCTCCATTTAACAAGAAGTTTGCTAATTTCTAGAGGTGTGATGATCCACTCAGCTCATGATACAAGATGATATTTTAACACCAATTTTAAGACAGCACGAACAATATGCAAGCGCTGTAATTTCAACTGACTGGCTTCTGTCCTGTATGACCTCCCATCTCTTCATACCTTATAACTGTGCATGAATTATGTGGGAGCTTTAAACTGAAGTCCTTTCCACTAATTGATCTGGCTACAACTACACTGCCCAGTCAGAGATATTCTTGGCTATTACGCACACTGTCAGTCACAATAGGAATGCCATGGTTTTGCCTTTTAAGCTCCCAGTCAGAGACAGCTGCTTGTAAAAACTGCCTCTGCGTGGGACTCGAAAAGCGGGCATGTCTGCAGTACAAAATTTGCAATTTCCCAGGCATTTGTCAGTGTTGTCCAGCCTTTCGGTGTGTCATTCACCAGCACAAATGATTTTTAGTCGAGAGCTGTGGCTCTGCAAGTGTCTTTACGTACTGCTCGTGTTAGCCGCAGTGTACAGTGTTTCTTACAGTGCTTACTTATTGTTCGTGTCTGGTCTGTCACTGTGTTGACTTTATTGTTACACCGACTACCCAAAATGCTGTCAAACAAACAATTTAAAAGTGGCGAGTTCAACGCAAGGAGGTTATATTACATCGGTTCAACTTCAGACTCTGTCAAGCTGGCTGGTGCTCTGGCTCTAGTCTAATGTCGGATCGCAAACCAACACGTAAAGGTGCATACCACCGCATACAGTGCCAGAGTGTGTAGCCTCAAGGTTTCAAGTACTTCAGTTAACATTCTACAAGTAGATGATAAACGGGTCACATGCTGGGGCAGTGGGTTGAAGGTCGCAGATTACAACAGACTCAACAAACTGATCAGGAGGGCCGGTGATGTCGTGGGGGAGGAGCTGGACACTCTGACGACCGTGACAGAGAGGAGGATGCTGTCCAGGCTTCAGTCCATCCTGGACAATGTCGCACACCCTCTCTACGACACACTGGCCCAGCAGAGGAGCACTTTCAGCAGAAGACTCCTCTCACCCAGATGCACCACTGAGCGCCACAGGAAATCATTCCTGCCTGTGGTCATTAAACTCTATAACGCTTCCCTAAGAGAGTCAGACACCCCCCTTCTGTAACCTGACTCAAACACAGACAATCTTTTTTCTTTTTGCACTTTCTGCACATAACTAAACTGTACAGTTGACCTTTTATATATGTATAGTTATATATATATATATTTATATTTATTCTTAATAGATGTGGCTTGTTTAATATATGTTGTCTGTAT